>PISX010030759.1:0-18325 GCA_004024625.1 Mellivora capensis | reverse complement strand
AGGGTATCATGCTTAGTGAAATAAGTCAATCAGAGAAAGACAACTATCATATGATATCCCTGATATGAGGAAGTGGAGATGCAACATGGGGGACTAGGGGGGGCAGAAAAAGAAGAAAAGAAACAAGATGGGATTGGGAGGGAGACAAACCATAAGTGACTCTTAATCTCACAAAACAAACTGAGGGTTGCTGGGGGGAAGGGGTCGGGAAAGGTGGGTGGGATAATGGACATTGGGGAGGGTATGTGCTATGGTTAGTGCTGTGAAGTGTGTAAACCTGGCGATTCACAGACATGTACCCCTGGGGATAAAAATTTGTTTATAAAAAATAAAAATTAAAAAAAATTCCCCAAACTATTATAAATAAGTCTTCTATAATTTTTCTCTATGCCTGTGCCTCTTTAGGTTAGAACACTGGAAATAGTCCTACTGTAACACATTGTGAATATACATTCCTAAAAATCACACTATGCAGAATTGCACAGTAAAAACCACAGACGCAGGGTGCCTGGGTGGCTCAGTTGGTTAAGCGTCTGCCTTCCGCTTGGGTCATAATCTCAGGATCCTGGGATTGAGCCCTCCATAGAGCTCCCTGCTCAGCAAGGAGTCTGCTTCTCCCTCTCCCTCTGCCTCCTCCCCATGCATGGTCTGTCTGTCTCTCTCTCAAGGATATAAATAAAATCTTAAAAAAACAATCAAACCCCCAAAACAACCACAGGCCAAGGGAATAATGAGGTTGGGACATAGCATTCTAAACTTTGTCAGTGATACATTAAAAAAGGAAACTAGTTAAAATGGTATTACAGTTTTACGAATGCTAAATGATTAAGAAGAGGGCACCTGGGTGGCTCAGTCAGTTAGGCATCTGCCTTTGGCTTAGGTCATGATCCCAGGGTCCTGGATTTGAGTCCTGCATTGGGCTCCTTGCTCAGCAGTGAGCCTGCTTCTCCGTCTGCTTTCCGCTCCCCCTGCTTGTGTGCTCTCTCTCTCTCTCTCAGATAAACAGATAAAATCTTTAAAAAAATGATTAATAAACACATAAATTTATGAAAAATTGGCACTTGATTTTGAAAGGGTCTGAAATTGTCCTGTGGAAATGGATGTTCAAAGAGTTGCAGTTTGTGAGTTACTGTGAAGTGGAAGGAAGGTTATCTGAAATCAGGTGGAAAGGTGTAACACCACATGTGTTCTGGAAATTCATAAGTGCTGGCTGAACGGAGGTGTGTGCATTTCATGTAGCCTATGCAGCTTAGTGCAGCTGAGTATAGTTCTCTGCCTTCAGTGGGTATCTCTCACAGACGAAATTACACATCCTGTTATGTTCAAATTGTTCCCTAACATGGCAGGGGACATCTCTGGTGGACACAGACAGATTAACAGGAGAAAACCATACACATTTATTTAACGTAAGGTTGATGTGATTTGGGAACCCTCATAATGAAATGAAGACATAAAGAAATGGTTAAACCTACTTGCTTTTATATTGGGTTGAACAAAGAGAGGCATTTGTGTGGAAAGTGATTTAATTTTATGGGAAGACTTACTAGAAAAGTAAGAATTATTTTAATATAGTCTGTTTTAATAGGGCTTGCCCCATCTCAACTTCTGTTCTTTCATAAGAATGTCTTCCTCCTGGTACAGGGAGGGCACCTTTCTTGTGGGAATTTATCTCCTTTTTTCAGGAAGAAAAAGGAAGGCCAGAGTCCTTCTCGTACCTGCTGTTTCTCAGGTGTCTTTACTCGATATGCCAAAGTGTCATATTTTAAGATGACATGCTCTGAACTCTTAATATCAGCCCTGTTGGGGGACACCTGGGTGGCTCAGTCTGTTGAGCGTCTGACTCTTGGTTTCAGCTCAGGTCACGATTTCACGGTTGTGGGACTGAGTCCCACGTCAGGCTCTGCACTCAGTGTGGAATCTACTTGAGGTTTTTTCTCCCTCTCTCTCTGCCCCTACTGTTCACTCAAGTGCTCGGTCTCTCTCTCAAGTTAATAAAATCTTTAAAAAATGTATCAATTCTGTTGGAACAAATTTGTGTTTTTATTTTTATTTATTTTTTTTTAATTTTTAAAAAAATTTATTTATTTTTCAGAGAGGGAGAGAGAACAAGCGAGCACAGGCAGACAGAGTGGCAGGCAGAGGCAGAGGGAGAAGCAGGCTCCCTGCCGAGCAAGGAGCCTGATGTGGGACTCGATCCGAGGACGCTGGGATCATGACCTGAGCCGAAGGCAGCCACTTAACCAACTGAGCCACCCAGGCGTCCCGTGTTTTTAAAGCAAGTATAGCAGGACCGACATAGGATGAGTAGCTCAGAAGCCCTGGATATTGGAGACCTTCTTCACTAAACTGACCAGTTTATGCTCCTGTTAGCTGTGTGAGGGGGGAGCTGGCACCCCTGCCTGCCTTTGGACCAACTCCCAGAAACTTGGTGCTGGAAGTAGCTGGAAGGATCTTCTGCCTTTTGCTCCTCCTCGTACCCAGTTGTGCTTGGATTTCTTATACCATAATAAGCAAATAGCTCCAGAGACAGGAACTTCCTACCTCTGGAAGCTGCTCTCCTCCACTTTTGGGAGCTCTGGTTTAATTCTTCCTGTGGGCCTCCCAAGTCTAAAACGACCCAACCGCTAAGTAATCCAATCGGTACTTAATTTAAGCATCTCAGAACTTGGGTTTCAAGACTGTCTCCTCCAGATTATCCTTAGAAGCAGTGATACATCTTAACACATGCTGCCTTAACACTTTCCTTCAGTGGGTGTTCATGGGGACGTAGATGGACCCGTAAAGGCCTAATGGGCTATGGGGAACTTCACTTCTAGGTTATTGATTCGGAATAAAAATAAGCCACAAAGAAAAAAAAAAAAAAAGTTGAAGGTGGGCGCGCGGTCCTGGGCCGTAAGAGGACCACAGCAGGGTTGATCCTGCTGGTTATGGAATCCCCAGCAACCTCCCAAACCACAAACTGTAAATTGGGACATGCTGACAAAGGGGAATTGGGCCTCTGGGTATGAGAAATTTCAATTGGAAGCCCAAATATTTGGAACTTTTAGCAACTCAGATAGTTTTTAAGGATAACGGTCAGGCAGTTTGAAATGATGAACCATCTTGGGAAGTGTTTGGTTGGTAGCAGGCCACCTGGAGTCTCTCTCCTGACTTTCTGGTAGGAGTGATAGCTGCCACTTCTGGTCATGGGTTACTGTTTTCCGATGGCCTGTGGCCTGTGACTTCTGGAGCTAAAAGGATCCTTAAGGAAGTGACACACCCACCCTTACATGTTATTGAAGAGGAGAGTGGCCCCCAGAGCTCAGGGCCTCTTCCACAACCAACAGCAAATCAGGGCCCAGGGGCTGCCACCTTGCTCCCCAGGCCTTGGCCATGCTCAGTGCCCAGTACACAGTTCTTAAATGACAAGAGAGTGAATGGGTGGATATATATATTTAATTAATCCTGAAGACATCTACCATCTTTGCAGAGCAGTCCAACAAAGAGCTCATGGCTATAGATTTGAAACATCTTATGGTTGATGTCCCATATTGGTGTTTGATACCATGTTTTGCTGAAATAAAATCAGTGTATGCCTTTTGTCCTCTCTCTTCCCTTAAACTCCCAAATAATTGTTTACCATTTTTCCCCCAGAAAGTTCTGCTCTGTTGGTGGATTGTAGGATTTAACAGAAAGCAGTTTTGAAGACTATGCTTTCCTACCAAGTGATGTCATTTTGTGAAAGTTGCAGGTTGCTGAATAAGAGGTATTAGGCTATTTAGAAAGAGCTGGTTAACCAGTGAGCCGCTCTATGCAAATTATTATGCTGAGCAGTAGCTGCTCCTTGCAGGTTTTGAAAAGCATGAAGCAGTAAATCATTTCCTTATGATGGGGGGAGGAGAGCGATGCGGGTTGTCATGGGATTGCTTTTTCTTGGAGGTGAGAGGTCCAGCAGAGCTGAGTCTCTGACTTCTTTTTCCTGCTGTGGTGTGGCAGAAAGCAAGCCTGGCTTTGGAGTGCTGGCGAAGAAGGCTAATTAATGCTTATTTGCATTTGATCCTTATTATGGCGAGTCTGGGGGTATTCCTAGATTATTTTGTTTGGGAGACGTCCCTTCTCTCTTCCAGTTGGCATAACTCCCTCTTCCTGTTTGCAAGACTTTGAGAATATTAAAAATTAGTACTGTAAAGAAAGTCTGGAGTTCTTGATCACAAATTATCTATTCTGTAAGGCTGTTCTTAGAAGGGATAAAGAAAAAGCTGTGGACTTAAGTGAGCTGTAGCATTTGGAAGGACTGATGTGAGCCAGTGTGTCCCCCAGGGCAGTGGTGTTGGTCTTTTGGGTGCAACAATTCTTTCTCTTGAGCGACTCTTCCGCAGAGCCGATAAACCCCAGATGGTAGTAGCACTCACCAGTCTTGGTGAAAACACTGCCCCCACCTTTATGATCTGTGACCCACAAAGTCCCAGGGAGGTGGGACGCTGCCCAGATAAGAACCACTGAATGCTTTGGGCTTGATAATTTTTTTCATACAGTTTAGAGTTCTTGCGAAACAGACTGAATTCTACTTGAACGTGGCACAGCTGTAGAAATGAAAAACGACTCAAGCCAGGTAGATGATTCTACCACAGCTCCACCTTGATATATACGAGATACAGTAGATACAATATATACTATGAGATACAATAAAAACTTGACATAAGGACACAGATTGTACTTTGGATGTGGTTTACTTTAAATGTTGCTCAGAAATAGTATGTTAAGATTTAGTGCTTTAGGTAAGCCAGTTAAATGAGCCTATGTTTGATAGGAAAAGGAAAGGCATGCTTTATAGTGAGAGAATTCATCTAGACCTATTTCTAATGTGCATTTCAGGCTTTATTGTTGATTGTCCAGAGGTGGTATGGTTAGATAGTTAAGAGCTGATTCTGATGCTTGAATTTAGGTGTAGTCTGCCCCTTTCCGGTGGTGTGCCTTTCCTGTCTTTAGTTTACTTACCTGTGATATGGGCTAATCACTAGTGTCTTCATAGGATTTTGCACTTGGAACAGTAGCTGGCCCAGAATATGAGTTCATAAATGTTCCCTGTTACAGGATGGACTGGCACTTTTTTTGGGATAACAGTACGGAAATTTTAAGATGTAAATAAGTGTCTTTTGAGGCTTGATCCATGCCCTTTACATCAGAATAAATAATGTGTAGCTCTCATATTTAACCGTATTAAAATTGGTTAAAGAGGTCCATAAAAATATTAGGAGGAAAGATTGGTGAATTTTTAAAATAATAATCTTGAAATGGCTAAGGTTTTTCTAGTTATAATGGAAGATACATAAAACAAATTGATGAATTTGATGATATAAATATGAGGAACTTGTCCAGGGCAAAATATAAACAAAGTCAAGCACAAATGATATACAGTGATTCATAGGGTAAAGATATGTTTTCCTTAGTGTACCAAAAGAGTTTTTATAAATCAGTGAAAAAGACATACAATAGGAAAATGTACAAAGGTTAGGGATAGATACTTTAGAAAAAAAAAAAGCAAATTGTCAGAAAATATGTGAAAAAATGCTCAGTCTTTCTCATACTTAAAAAATACAGTTAAAAATCTAGTGAAAAAATATCTCTAATCAGATTGGTAGTTAAAAAGTATAATACCCATGGGCTCCTGGGTGGCTTAATCCGTTAAACTTTTGCCTTTGGCTCAGGTCATGATCTCAGGGCCATGGGATCAAGCCCTGTGTGCGGGGCTCCCTGCTCAGTGGGGAGCCTGCTTCTTCCCGTCCTTCTGCCCCTCCCCCCTTGCTCCTGCATGCTCTCTCTCTCTCTCAAAAAAGTATAATACCCAGAGTTGATTAAGTGATAGAAAAACCATCGTTTGTGGATTCATGTTTATTCACCTCTGAAGGAATACTTTCTACTGTTTTTTTTTTTGTATTGGGAGTAAATGTGGAACATCTTAATTCATCATTGGTAGTGAAAACTAATTTAAAACATAATATTAGGTTGCCCCTAAAAAAAATGAGGTAAATTTGTGCAGAGAGGGAGAGAAGTCCAAGATGTGCTGTTGAATAGGGATCAAAGAAAAGTATGTATGTGATGAGACCCAATGTATATGGTTTTCTAAAGGAATGGATACATAAGTATTTATGTACGTCAGTGCTTATAAATGCATAAAGGTTTCTGAAAGCTCTTAAGATATACTGTAATATACAAAAAGTATCATATATAGAAGACTGTGTACTGTCATATAGAAGATATATGTAGAAACTGTTGTGGGGCTCCTGGGTGGCTCGGTCAGGTGATCGTCTGCCTTTGGCTCAGGTCATGATCCTGGGGTCCTGGGATTGAGTCCCTCTGGCTTTTTGCTCAGCAGGGAGTTTGCTTCTCCTTCTCCCTCTGGTGCTTCCCCTGCTCTTGCTCTCTTTGTCAAATAAATAAATAAATAAATAAAATCTTTTTAAAAATGTTAAAAAAAACAACTGTGGTAAGTGCTTACTGCATTGGAGTAAGAATAGGAGGTTGGATGGTAGAGGATAATGGAGGGAGCATTTGTTTCTCATTTGACATCTTGCTGTGCTGTTTGAATTTGTCATGAGCATGTGTCGGTTACTTTTAAAATTTTCAGTCTTAGGTTTTAGCAAACCTAAATGTGTGAATTTTGACATGTATGATTGCATTTTTCTGGCCCTGTTTTCATTCTTGATATTGCTCTTGTCCCTCAAGGAGATGATGGTGGTAGTGGTATGTGTGTTATATATTTAGGAAATGGCTTTAGACATAATAGATTTGACCCATTTTTGCATTAAGACAAGAAGCTGAGGTGATTAATTTGGCTGCACAGTTCCGTACAGATATGGGGTGTATGTGCATTATTCATTTGCATATGTAAATATTGTTTTTTCATAACTGGAATGTACTGAGGTGAATAGAACTGGAAAAAAAAAGAACATGCCACCCATAAAAGTGGGTGCCAAGATTATGGTTAAACCGTCAAATTAGTTTTTGTAAGAGTCTCCAGCTGGCTCTGGATTTTTAGGAGACATTTGAAAGCTGCTTTGATATAAGACAAGAAAATTGTTGGAGAAATGGGAGCTCTGGTGCTAGGATTCAGCCATCGCCAATGTGCAGTCTCTTAAGAAAACTGAATGTGGAAAGATCCATGAAAAACTTTAAAAAGTTTTTTGTAAACTTTACAAAGCATTTTATAGCTGACCAATAAGTTAAACACATGAAACGATTTCAGCTTTAAGTGCTAGAGATTTGTCCTTGGGGGACACTTGATTCCCGTTTAAATTAACAGGTGGTCAAAAAAAACCTCATAGGGACGCCTGGGTGGCTCAGTTGGTTGGACGACTGCCTTCGGTTCAGGTCGTGATCCTGGAGACCTGGGATCGAGTCCCGCATCAGGCTCCCGGCTCTGCGGGGAGTCTGCTTCTCCCTCTGACCTTCTCCTCGCTCATGCTCTCTCACTGCCTCTCTCTCAAATAAATAAATAAAATCTTAAAAAAAAAAAACAGAAAAAAAAAAAACACCTCATAGTTTCCTTTTTGTTCTTGGAGTTGGAGAAATGCCTAAGGTTTTACTTTTCTGTTGAGGAAAAGTAGCCAGCTTTTAAAAAAAAATCATGATTTGAGGTTTTGCTTTTTTTTTTTTTTTAACACTTTCCCTATTTCTTTGAAAAGGACTTTATTAGGTTATTTTTTAATTTAAAAATTTTTATAAAAATTAAGAGTTTTATTGAGATAACATAGTTCACATACCGTACAGCTCATGCCTTTAAGCTGTACGAAACAGTGGTTTTTAGAATATTCCCAGAGTTGGGAAAGCAACTCACTACAGTCTAAGTGTGGGACATTTTGTCACCTTCCCTGGCCGTTAGCAGCCATTCCTACTTTCCCCCCAAATGTCTTCAGAGCCCTGGGAGTGGCTAACCTGCTTGCTAACTCTGTGGATTTGCCTCTTGTGCATGTTTTTTTTTTTTTAATTAATTAATTTATTGACAGAAATCACAAGTAGGCAGAGAAGCAGGCAGAGAGAGAGAAGGGGAAGCAGGCTCCCCGCTGAGCAGGGAGCCTGATGTGGGGCTCGATCCCAGGACCCTGAGGTCATTATCTGAGTCGAAGGCAGAGGCTTAACCTGCTGAGCCACCCATGCGCCCCTGTGTTTTATGAATAGAACCAAACAGTGTGTGGTCTTTTGACTGGCTTCTTTCTCTGGGCTTGTGTTCAGGGTTCATCCATGTTGTAGCGTGTACCAGTATTTCTTTCTCTTTTATGGACTATCCCTCATCTTACTCATCTGTCTGTCAGTTGATGGTTGTTTGAGGTTGGTTCTGCTTTTTGCCTTTTAGTAAGCTTCTGTCACCATCCGTGTACAAGTTTTTGTGTGCGTATGTTTTCATTTCTCTTCAGTATCTATCTGTGAAACCGCTGGATTGTGTGGTAACCGTGTTTAACATTTTGAGGTACTGTCAAATCATTTTCCAAAGAGGCTGCTGTGGCTTACTGTTCCACCAGCACTGTATGAGGGCTCTCGATTTCTCCACATCCTCACTGACTCTCGTTACTTTTTTTTCCCTTACAGCTATCGTAGTAGGTGTGAAGTGGCATCTCATTTTGGTTTTGATTTGCATTTTCCTAATGGCTGATAATGTCGAACATCTTTTTTCAGGTGCTTATTAACCATTCCTGTATCTTCTTTGAAGAATGTCTGTTCAGATCCGTTGTCTATTTCTTAGATTTTATTTATTTATTTGAGAGGGAGAGTGTGAGCAAGGGGAGGGGCAAAAGGAGAGGGAAAGAGAGAGAATCTCAGGCAGACTCCCTGCTGAGCGTGGAGTCCAACGCAGGACTCGATCTCATGGCCCTGAAATCATGACCCGAGCTGAAATGAAGAATTGGTCACTTAACTGACTGAGCCACACCGGACCCTGTCCCTTCCTTCCTTTCTTTCTTTCTTTCTTTCTTTCTTTTTTCTTTCTTTCTTTCTTTCTTTCTTTTTTTTTTTAATTTTATTTATTTTATTTGACAGAGAGAGAGATCACAAGTAGGCAGAGAGGCAGGCAGAGAGAGAGGAGGAAGCAGGCTCCCTGCCGAGCAGAGAGCCTGATGTGGGACTTGATCCCAGGACCCTGAGGTCATGACCTGAGCTGAAGACAGAGGATTAACCCACTGAGCCACCCAGGTGCTCCCAGACCCTGTCCATTTCTAAATTGGGTGGTTTTTTGTTACTGAATTTTATGCTGTTTATTTATTTATTTATTTATTTATTTAATTTTAAAGATGTATTTATTTTAGAGAGAGCATGAGCAGGAGGAGCACAGGGAGAGAGAGAGAGAGAGAGACTCTGAAGTAGACTGCGCTGAGCATGGGCTGGACACAGGACTCAATCTCACAACCCTGAGATTGTGACCTGAGCCGAAACCAAGAGTCGACACTTAACCAACTGGGCCACTCATGTAACCCTATTACTGTAATTTAAAAGTTCTTCATATATTCTAGATATTCTATCTATCTTCATATATTCTAGATATCTTGATTCATAGATTCTAGATATCTAGATATTCTAGATAGCTTTATAAGACAGGTGATTTGCAGATATTTTCTCTTAATCTGTGACTTGTCTTTTCACTTTTTTTTTTTTTTTTAAAGATTTTACTTATTTATTTGTCAGAGAGAGAGAGAGCGAGCACAGGCAGACAGAGTGGCAGGCAGAGGCAGAGGACGAAGCAGGCTCCCTGCCGAGCAAGGAGCCCGATGTGGGACTCAATCCCAGGACGCTGGGATCATGACCTGAGCCGAAGGCAGCCGCTTAACCAACTGAGCCACCCAGGCGTCCCATTTTCTTAATGGTATCATTTGAAGCATAAAAGCTTTTAATTTTGATGAAGTTCACTTTATTTTTATTATTTTTATTTTTTTTTTGCTTATGCTTTTGGTTTTGTAGCTAAGAAATTTTTGCCTGACCCAAGGTCATGAAGGTTTAGTGCTGTGTTTTCTTCTAACAGTTTCATTATTTTTCGCTACTACATTTAGGTTTTTGATCCGTTTTGAGTTAATTTTTATGTATGGTATAAGATGGGATTCTTTTGCATTTGGATATCTGGTTCCAACACCATTTTTTGAAAATACTGCTCTTTCTCCCTTAAATTGATCTTCTTGTCAAAAATTAATTGGGCCATAAATGTTAGGATTTATTTCTGGGCTCTCAATTCTTAATTTTTAAAAATTGACTATACAGGCACGCCTGAGTGGCTCAGTTGGTTAAGCGTCTGCCTTTGGCTTGGGTCATGGTCCCAGGGTCCTGGGATCAAGTCCCCTGTGTGGGCTCCTTGCTTAGTGGGGAGCCTGCTTTTCCCTCTCCCTCTGCCCTTCCCCCTGCGTGTGCTTTCTCCCTCTCTCTCTCTCTCTCTCTGTCAAATAAATAAATAATAAATCTTAAAAAAATAAAGATTGACTATACACTGGATGAATTATTCATCTGGGCTATAGACACAGTGGGACAGTCAGTCAGTGGGCTGGAGATTGCAGTTTGGTGACTGGTGACTAGTCATTCATAGGTGGTTGACTCATCTCTGTGTGATCATGAGATTAAATATTACAGAGGATTAATTATAAGTAACACAGGGCTGGGGTAGATGTTGTTAGGGGCACGAGAGATGGTTTTGTTTGTACAAATGAAAGACTATAAACACTGTAGCAGTAGAAACCGGAGCCATCCACAGATCACAGTTAAACTGCTCCTTGGTAGTGGGGTTGTCAGTGGGGTTGTGCACTTCCTTGCCATATGGAGCAGTGGCCATTTCTTTATTTAATATTTCCACTTATCGAGCAGTAAGTTGATCGGAAAATAAATTTCGATTCAGTTTTCCAAGATTATTTTTTTAAAGTGCTCTTCCCTTTTTTCTTTTTATTTTATTTTATTTTTTAAAGTCATCTCTATGCCCACTGTGGGACTCAGAGTCATGACTCACATCAAGACTTGCAGGCTCCTGACTGAGCAGGCCAATTGCGCCCCCCCCACCCCTGTTTTTTATCTTTCCTATATTGGCTTGGTGAAGTGGTTAAGAATGCTGACTTTTTTTTTTTTTAACTGAAGAACGCTGCCTTTGAAGTCACACACCTGGGTCTAGCCCTTATCCTCCTGCCTAATGAGCTGTGACCTTGGGTGACTTATTTTCTTGAGCCCAAGTGCATCATTGCTACTGTGGAGATAATAGTGAAAGTAACTGCCTCATGGGTTGGCAGAAATTGTCCATATTTGCTGGAGTCCATCATAGCACTGCAGCTGATTGCTGCCCAGGTGTGTGTGGTTGCCTTTGTTGCTGTAATTTTTTTTTTAAGATTTATTTATTTGAGAGAGGGAGAGAGAGAGCATGGGGGAGGGGCAGAGGGAGAGGAGAGAATCCCAAGCAGATTCCACACAGAGTGTGGAGCCCCAAGGAGGGCTTGATCCCATGACCCTGAGATCATGACCTGAGCTGAAACCAAGGTTTGGACACTTAACTGACTGCGCCACCCAGGTGCCCCTGTTGTAATTCTTTAGATAGTTATGACCCTCCCCTCCCTGCCCCCATCCAAGCCCTGTTTGAAAAGAGTTGGCACACCACAATACAAAGGGGAATCACTTTTTGGTCAGATGTGAGGTGTGGGTGATGGGGCTAAGGGGGTGTAAGCTGCAAGTCCCTGGAGCAGACTGAGCTGCTGGGAGGATGGGGGCCCTTGGGAGTTTCCTTGAACATTGGGAAACACGCTGGTGACCAGGTTAAGTCTCCCTGAGCATCAGTTTTCAGGTGGAGTTTGAGGAAATGAGGTCATAGCTACTTTGGAGTAAGTAACTAGGTTCACATCCCAGCCCCTGTGAGCCCTGAGCTTCTTCCTAATGTTGTCAGTGCTTTGATGGATGCCTTGTCCATCCTAATAATCCCACAATGTGCGAACTACTAGTATTTCTGTTTTGCAGATGAGGCTACCAAGGCACAGTATAGTTAAGTAACCATATTGAAAGGGATGAGCATTTGATCCAAGCTACTGTGAAGCTCTGCTCTGTGTGCCGGGCATGTGGGCTAATAAATAAACACTTTGCACAGTGGATTGCCCATAATCCTGACAGGTGTTCATCATTGTAACTCTGATACGGGGCGTTGTACTTTTGTATTGCTTCACTGGCTGGGGTTCCTGCTTACATCAGGGAACAAGTTTCTGTTACTTGTTGGCTTTCTCGCTTTTGTACTGTTGACTTAAAGTACGAATGTTTAATGTGAGGGGGTTCAAGTTCTTATTTCTTTTGGCCATTTTTCAGTTATTTGATAACTTCAAAATTGGCCACAAGATGATTTTTTTTAAAAGATTTTATTTATTTATTTGAGAAAGAGGGTGAGTGAGGGAGAACACAAGCTGGGGGAGGGAGGGGAGAAGCAGCCCGGAATGCTGAGCAGGGAGCCTGATATGGGGATCAGTCCCAGGACCCCAGGATCCTGACCAGAGCTGAAGGCAGGCACTTAACCAACTGAGCCACCCAGGCACCCCAAAACTATTTTGTTTTATATAGCCTAAAAGGGGATGATTCCAAGATGTTAAATTAGGGAAAATTTGCCTCTGTGTAAAGAATTCAGGTGTTGGAAGGTGGTATTTTGAGGGAAGGGGAATTTTCTGAAGAACTTACCACTAAATTTGCCTTAATCCTAAGTATAATTTTTGTTTTCTGTCTTTTGCTTTTGTATTTTCTTGTAATAGTTAAGTTTGAAGAGTTTGGAATGATCTTTTTTATGTATCTTAGAAAGAGTGGGAGGAATTCTAATATTAGCAATGGGAAAAATGAACCATGGGACATTTTAGAAGTGGACATTTTGTGCTGAATCAAAGTGAATGAACATGTAAGCAAGTTTAAAAATGTTTACTGAGTATAATAATTGAAAGAAGGTAGCTAATGGTACAAAGAGATTGGGATTACGGGTAGGATTTTAGACTCGCTGCAGGTGCCAAACTCAATTTCACTCTGTTCTATGCTTAGTGTCTACGTTTTTAACTCAAGTCCCAAATAATTGCTCAAACTTCTAAACATCCTCTCTCTTTCTGTAGATCGTAATCTTATCACATGTGTATGTCATCAGCTCTTGACCGTTTCTTCATTTTAGAGACAGTACCGCCGAAGTCTGGGTGAATTTTAGGTCCTGAGTTCGCATCTCAGGACCTTAGGAAGGTTACTTTGTTTTTATCCACCTCAGCTTTCCCATGTGTGAAAAAATGGAAACGACCTTCTTTTTCTCTGTGTCTTTTGTTAAATAACACAAATTGAACCAATAGATTTTGAAGATTTGGCTTTATTTGATTCCTGAATCTGGCGGCTTCCCATCCAGCAAGTAGAGGAGAGCTCCATTTGGCTATAGAAGAGGAAAGGTTTTTAAAGGGAGGGGGGGTGGTCAGGAAATCACTAACAGAATCCATTGTTTTAGGCATGGTTGCCTCCTAAGGGGAGTGGAAGGGGTCTATTAGTAAACTTCCCAGTGCTGACCAGGAAATTCCATGTTAACTGGTTAAAGGATACATTTCTGGGGAGTTGACACTGTAGTTAGGTAGTAAGTCTTATTTACTGACTTGGGGTGTTAACCTAAGTGACACCATTTTGAGCCTATGATTTTCTTTTTAACACTTCTTATTTTATCTTTCTAGCACCTTTTCTGAGTCCATATAGCGTATACAGTGTTTTTCTGTTTATAAAAGTGGTACATTTTCATGCCAAAAAATTCAGTAATACTTTCTCGTTTGTAAAAAACATGGGAAAATTACCAGTGAAAAAGTGGCATCAATGAGTATTTACCTCACAGGGTTGTGAGGACGAAATGAATCTATGCCAAAAAATTTAGGACCCTGCCTGGTACTTGGAAAATACACAATTTTTGTTGTTGTTGTTGTTGTTGTTGTTATTCAAAAAAATTATGTCACTCCCACTGCCAGAACTTAGTAGTATGAAGAACTACCCTTCAGAAAGACCCATGGAGGGCTTTCTGGGGCGCCTTGGCGGTGGCTGTTTTCTGACCTCAAACCGCTGGAGTGGTGCTCAGTGGGGGTGGGGCGAGGAGGACGCCGGTCCAGTGGGCTCTTCTCACTGCTCCGGGCCGGGCCGTGTGTGCCCGGACCTGCTCTACAGTGTCTTCATGTTGTGTATTTCTGTGGGGGGCGGGTGGAGGAAGCTTCCAAACCTGGAGATGTGGTGATATATCAACCCAGATTTTGGAATCCTGATGATCTTTGCAATCAGAAATTCCGATTTCCTCTGGTGTAAAATGGGGATTGCAACACTTTCATCACAGGGCTCTTTTGAAGATTAAATGAAAGAATGTCACAGAAGCTCCGCAGGGCAGTGCCGTGATACAGAGGAAGCGTTTAAGAAAGGGTAGGTAACGATTATTTATAATGAGTACTGAGTGGAAGGATCGCCCTGGCTGCCTCAGACACTCTCATCTTTAATTATCAGTGTTTTGATAGCAGCGCAGCATGTAATTCTCTGCCTTCCTGAACTGTGGAACTTGCTGCAAAGTTGGACACGTGGAAGTAGTGCCAGAGTGCTGGGGCTCTGTTTGTCCTTCTTGGGTTCACGTGCACGCATGCGCGAACTCACCTGTCTGTGCGACTGCGTCCTACACTGGCCCGTGGGGGAACCCTGTGCTCCCACCGCGGTATCGAAGAACAGGTTAGCTCAACTGCCCTTTCTCCTGCGAGCAGTCTCCACTCTCTACCCTTATCCTTGTCTGGTGCTGTGTTAGAAAGAACAAGAATGCATTCGGAAAGTGAGGCAACTCATCCAGGCTTTGCGTTCACTTCTGTGATGGGAGTAATGCTGCTCTTCTGCCCATCAGTGGGGTGGTTACCAGGATAGAATGGAGGAGGTTTGCGAAGGCACGATCCAAGTGTTACACTTTGATGGAAGTGATGAGAATGGAAGAGTGTAGCCTCAGCCGAGAGCTCAGCCCTCCTAAGTGAATGAAGTTAGGGTACAGGCCTCTGGAACATAGAACTCACACAGTTCTTATCCCATAATGTGTCTACTTGCCCTTATAATCTTTACTTATTTTTTATTTTTTGATCGATCGATTGATTGCTTTTTAAAAAAGATTATATTTATCTATTTGACAGAGATCACAGGTAGGCAGAGAAGCAGGCAGAGAGAGAGGAAGGGAAGCAGGCTCCCTGCTGAGCAAAGAGCCCGATGTAGGGCTCAATCCAAGGACACTGGGATCATGACCTGAGCCAAAGGCAGAGGCTTTAACCCACTGAACCACCCAGGCACCCCTTTTTTAACTTATTTTTAAAAGATTTTAGTTATTTCTTTGACAGGGAGAAAGACAGTGAGAGAGGGAACACAAGCAAGAAGAGAGGGAGAGGGAGAACAGGCTTCCTGAGGAGCAGGGAGCCTGATGCAGGTATTGAGCCCAGGACCCCGGTATCATGACCTGAGCCTAAGGCAGCCGCTTAATGCCTGAGCCACCCAGGTGCCCTGCCATTATAATCTTTAAAATGGAAAGAGAGAGGGGCTTGGCAGCCTCAGTTGGTAGAGCATGTGACTCTTGATCTCAAGGTTGTGAGTTCAAACTCCACATCGGGCACAGAGCTTACTTTGAAAAAAGAAAAAAAAAAAAAGGAAAGAGAAAGGTTAGGAAACAAATGCTCCCTTTTAGATGGTAGAGATATTTTTATATTTGACTTTGGTCTGTACCTAACATTTAGAGCTAATAAAAAATAAACAAGCAGGCAAAAGAAAACACGACCTCTGTTATGAGTGCTCCCGGATGACCTCAGCTAGAAGTAACATCTTCCTCTTGGGGGCTGCACTGTTCATTTAGCTATTTGCCTGTCCTTTTCATGCCAGTTACTTCAATAAGAGTGCTATCTCTCCTTATAGACAGCTTCTGAAATATTCAGCAGATATTTAGGGAGTACCAGCTGTGATGAAGGCACCAGGCTAGGCACTGAAGAGAGCCTAGAACAAGAAGGATAGTCTTTGCTTTGATGGAATATAGAGGCTAGTGTGGGAACAGATTTTAAATAAATCATGCCCAAGAGACCTAATTCCAGTGAGATGAGTTTTATGAAGTTAAGACAATTTATAAAGAACTTAATCCAGGCAGTAGGATTAAGCAGGTCAGGAGGCATTTCAGGGATACATTAGCACTAGGGCTGCCATATAAGATTGCACAGTTTGGGGGCGCCTGGGTGGCTCAGTGGGTTAAGCCTCTGCCTTCGGCTCAGGTCATGATCTCAGGGTCCTAGGATCGAGCCCCACATCAGGCTCTCTGCTCGGGGGGGAGTCTGCTTCCCCCTCTCTCTCTGCCTGCCTCTCTGCCTACTTGTGATCTCTCTCTCTGTCAAATAAATAAATAAAATCTTAAAAAAAAAAGATTGCATAGTTTGTGTACTGCACAAAGGTAACCAGCTGAGAGGGAAAGTGAGAGCTGAGATGCAGTTCCTACTGGCTTGCTCATGCTATGCCTTTTTCTAATTTGCAGAAAGGCATTGTATAGACTACCAAGGAGCTGTGTTTAGTTCCTCTTACCCTTTCCTGCCCCAAAGTGTTACACTGATATTTAAACATTATAATACAGTGGAAAGAAATGGACTTAGGAGCCGCCCAACTGAAACAGAAATCCCCGTTCTTTCATTTATAGATGTGTCTTTATTTGATCAACTTTTTCATCCTTAATAGAAATGGATAACAACATAGGGTCATGATGAACAATAAATTCTGTAATGTGTGTAAAGAATCAAGTGTATGATACATGTAGTAGGTGCTCAGTTAAGTTGCTTCTGTTATCTTTTCTGTTGCCTATTTTAGCCTGTTTTCTCTGTTTTCCCAGTTGCTTCCTCACCTTCTTTGGGAAGACTGGACGTTGGCTAGAATATCTGTGGATCAAGTCTTCTCACTTTCTAGTTGGTAAATGGGAAGTTGTATTATCACAGGTTAAATCTTCAGGTTTCCATTTATATCTGACAACTGCTTTTTGTTTTGGTTTGTTTTTCCTGCTTTGGAATGCTTCCTTTCAAGATGTTCTGGATGCCTGAGGGTAACCAGTCTGTCAAGTGAGTTTTAATTTGATTAGAACTCTGCCTCTCACACTTGTTCTTGGAGTGGGATATCCTTTGTAAAGCACAGCGTTCCTTACAGAGTTTCATGAGAAAGTGATATGAACTGGATAGTTTTGACAGCAGAATGTAATTATTGTTTATGTCTTATAAAAATTCCAACATGTTCATGAAAAAGCAAGCTAAATGTCACCTTCTGATTCCTGGTTTTCCATTAATATTTGTGATCTGTTCTGTTGACTACCTGCCAACATAAATGAGGAGCGGTGACTTTCCCCCAGGCTGCTCCTCCCACCGTCGCCAACAAGTCTGGGTCCCCAGAGGTTTCTCAGTTACTTCGTACTTGATTGCCATCCTCCCACACCCCACAGCTTCCTATGTGTTGTCAGATATAATGTGCTGTCTTCTATGTGCTGTCTTCATGGAAGGTGGGGGTGCCCACTTCAGAGGTACCATCCGTCAGCCCTGCCCCAACCCCAACCTGTCACGGCCCTTGGGGCTCCCTGAACACTGAGGTCTTGGATTGCCCCAGGGACAGAAGGAGGGATGAGACAGATCCAGAAATCTTCAAAAGAGCCCTCTATTTGTTCCATCATCCCCTCTACCCAGCAGACTCGAGAAATTCTAGGTTTGATTGAACAAATAACAGTAATTAAGGTCCATTTCCTGAACTCCCCACCCCTGAGGCCTGTTTACCTTGCAGCCCAAACACTGTTCATTTGGTGTGTGTGTCAGCCTAGCTTTGTGGTCCATTGTGTTTGATTTCAGTGCTGGGATACTGTTCTTCACAGTCAAGGACTGATAGAAGAGTTCTGTCTTTATGTTTTTTTGTTTCTGTTAATTTTACTTATTCATTCAAGACAGAGAGAGAGACACACACACACACACAGAGCACAAGCAGGGGGAGATGCAAATGGAGAGGGAGAAGCAGACTCCCCCCTGAGCTGGTAGCCTGCCATGGGGCTCCATGTGGGGCTTGATCCCAGGACCAGAAGATCATGACCTGAGCCGAAGGCAGACGCCTAACCACCTAAGCCATCCAGGCACCCAGAGTTCTGTCTTTATAGTTTTCAAAAAGCAGAGGGAACACCACTCCCAACATGAGTAAGTAACTTGTTTCATTGAAAGAATGCCCCAGGGGAGACCTCTCTTAGCACCCCCTCTGCCCCACCTCCTACTTGCTCACAAAGCGAATGCCCTGATCAGTCGACCAATAAGAAGGTAAAGGTTTTTCATTACTATTGGTCTTTTTTTTTTTTTTTTTT
>PISX010030758.1:0-18287 GCA_004024625.1 Mellivora capensis | reverse complement strand
TTCAGCTTGGGTCATGATCCCAGGGTCTTGGGATCGAGTCCCATGTCAGGCTCCCAGCTCAGTGGGGAGCCTGCTTCTCTCTCTACCTACTGCTCTCCCTTACTTGTGCTCTCTCACTCTCTCTCAAATAAAATCTTTTAAAAAGTAAAATTTCTGTTTGGGTCTTCTGTATATCTCTTGTTCAAATTTGGATTTTCCTGGTCTTGATATGATGAGTAATTATGCATTGTATCCTGGACATTTTGAGTATTATGAAACTCTTGTTCCTATTTAAATCTTCTATTTTATATGACAGTCAAACCACTTAGGTTCAGAATGCATATTCTGTTCCACTTATGTGGGTCCTTGTCAATTTAATTTTATAAGCTTTTGCTTTGCCATTCTGGTCTTCAACCACTTGGGTCTTACCCAGAACCCAATCTGAAACCTGGGCAATAATCCACACAGTTCATTTTGCTGTGTTGATTATGGTTTATTTCATGTATGGTCTGCTTGAGGAACTCCCCAGGACTTCATATACAGATTTAAAGGAACCCTTTCTCCAGCTCCCTTCTTAATCCTCCCTCAGTCTCCAGTAGAGATAGTTAAGGTGCTGCCTCTTTGCAGCTGGTCACTTAGGGATGGCCTGCAAGGCTCCTCTCCATAGGCCTGGCCACATCAGTGAGTAGGGAGATGGGTGTTCACCAGGAGTGGGGCTTTTCCTACAGGTCACCCTTTTCCCATTCCTTTGGCTTTGAAATAAGGCTTTGTTGGGAGGAGTGGAGAGGTGGGGTAGCAGCAGCAGGGTAGCTGTGCCCATCGATATTTTCAGGTTGTAACTTCCCTTGCACCCAAGCAAAGAAGGTAAAAAGAAGGCAAAAAAGAAAACCCCCAGGAAACTTCACCACCAGATCATTCCTCAGGTTCCAAAATGCCTAGCCCCAGGCTACCTTCATTTTTTCCACCTTTCAGAGTCTTAATTGTTGCTTTATGTATTTCCTCCAAGGTTTTTAGTTATATTTAGGGGCAGGGATGGAGTGGAATATACTTACTTCATCTTGTGTGAAACTTGAAGTCCCCCAAGTAGCCTTTCAAAAATGGATTTTTACCTACTTAGAAACCAAAGCATGTTTAACATTAAAGGAACTCTATTTGAGAGGAAACTGACATTAAGCACTTAGCTATCAGACACTATACCAAGTAATATTAAAAATTTCCAACAAACCAAGATCATTTCCTTCTATTATAAAACACACTCGAGCCAGGGGAGGGAAAGTAATTTCTATGCCTGTGGGGGTTTTGCTTTTTTTTTTTTTTTCTTTTTAAGATTTATTTATTAGAGGGACGCCTGGGTGGCTCAGTTGGTTAAGTGGCTGCCTTCGGCTCAGGTCATGATCCCAGCGTCCTGGGATCGAGTCCCACATCAGGCTCCTTGCTCAGCAGGGAGCCTGCTTCTCCCTCTGCCTCTTCCTGCCACTCTTGTCTGCCTGTGCTCACTCGCACGCTCTCTCTCTCTCTCTCTCTCTCTGACAAATAAATAAATAAATCTTTAAAAAAAAAAGATTTATTTATTAGAGTTTGTGAGTATGGGGAGGGGCAGAGGGAGAGAAGCAGATTCCCCGCTGAGTACCTGAGCCCAGACTCCAGCCAGGTGCTCAATCTCCTGAACCTGCGATCACACCTGAGCCAAAATCAGTAAGAGTCAGTTGTTGAACCAGCTGAGCCACCCAGCCATCCCTGCCTGCTTGTTTTTAAAGTATGAAAAATTACAAAGGAATTGTAACAAACACCTTGCATATAGACTACTCAGTATCAGTCATTGTTAACATATTTTTATAAATAAAGAACAAAATAACTACAAATGAAGTTGACAACTTTGTCATCCTATCCATATTTCCCTCCACCCCAAGGAATTATCCTGAATTTAGTGATGCCTTCTCAGTTTACTTTGTATTATGTATTATTATGTATTATATATAATAATATGCATTATTATATATAAGTATTCATAAAATATAGTATTTCAAGTATTAAGTTTTATGTAAATGGTATATTGTATGTACTTTGCAATAAGCTTTTTTACCAACTTTGTGCTTTGGGTTAATTTTCCCTTTTAAAAAAGGTAAATTTGTTATGATACTGAAATATTTAGACTTATTCCTCTCATTGCATTTTGTTTTCTATTTATCTTTATTATGAAAAGGGCAGGAGTAATTCCTGTCTTAACTTTCCTTCTTGTCCTTACCTCTAAAGAGGGTTTGAACCTACCCTCTTTCCCTTGCACTGGACCAAAAGTTATTCACATATTAAATCAGTTATTATTTTTTACTCTTTTATAATTTTATTTTTTATTTGAGAGAGCAGGGGGAGCAGCAGAGGGAAAGGGAGAGAAGCAGACTCCCCACTGAGCAAGAAGCCAAAGCAGGGCTCCATCCCAGAGTCCTGAGATTACGACCTGAGCTGAAGTCGAGTTGGGCACGCAACCAACTGAGCCACCCAGCTACCCCAATTTTGTACTCATTCTTAAGTTTTTAACATACCTATACTTTGGAGCATGTAAATATTTATAAAATGGCCATTGTCTCTGTTTTTTCCTGGCTAAGTATCTCACCCTATTTTTTACTACCAGCCTTCAAATACCTTTTCTGATCTGTTTTCCATGTGTTTATTATATTAGTTAGAACTCTTTAAAACCTGAGTTGTTTTTTAAAATGTGTGACTTACTGATTTACTGACAAGTTTTGTCTATTTCCTTGTTCATTATTTCTTGTTGAATACTTAAGATGTTTTTGTACCATAGACCTTCCAGTGAATGTCTGTTTTCAATAAATTTTCTCAATCTTGCATGTCTTTAAATGTCTTTATTTTTCACACTGTTAGAAAAATTGGTTTGGTTTAGATCTAGGTTGCTAGTTATCTTTGTTCAGCGTGTTATAGACATTCCATTATGTTCTGACATCTCTTGTTACTGAAATGTTGGGTGTCAATATGTCATTTCTTTTGAAGGATGTAGCTTCTCTAATAGCTTTGGAGTTTCACTGAAATCCACCTAGGTGTGGATTAGTTTTTATTTGCTTGTATTGGGACTCATTGTATGCCTTTGAATTGGGAATGCATGTCTTCATTTTGACAATTTTTTACTTTCTCCTAAAACCATTGAACTTTTCCTGTTTCTTCTGTCTCCTTCTTGATCTGCTTGACCTTAACATCTCTTACAGCTTTCATCTCTTTACCCACTCTGTGCTATATTCTAGGTGATTCCTTATCTCTCTCTTTTTTTTTTTTTTTTTAAGATTTTATTTATTTATTTGAGAGACAGAGATCACAACTAGGCAGAGAAGCAGTCAGAAAGAGAGGAGGAAGCAGGCTCTCTGCTGAGCTGAGAGCCCGGTGCAGGGCTTGATCCCAGGACCCTGGGATCATGACCTGAGCCGGAGGCAGAGGCTTTAACCCATTGAGCCACCCAGGTGCCCTGATTCCTCGTGTCTTATAATTCACTGAATTTTCTTTTTTAGTCTAGCCTACTGTTTAACCATCTAATGTTATATTTGACTTTAACAACTGTTCTAATTTTGTAGTCACATTTATTTGTTCTTGTTTCATAATCTCCTGTTCTCATTTATGGATTTTAGTCCTTCTGTTTTCTCCTTGAGCATTTAAAACATACTTATTTCAAAGTTGTTTTCTGTCATTTCCAGTTCCTTAAGTAAGAATTCTGCCATTTGTTGATGCTTAGCATTGAACTTCATTAAGTTTTGTAAATTTGTGAGCTCATCTTCTGTGGCATTTTCTTCTCAGAGTTTTCCTTATGGCTTATTTTTGTGTGTAGTCACTTCCTTTGGAGAAATTTTTAGATTTGTTTCTTTTAGGGCCCTTAGAGGTTTCCTAAAACTGAACCAGTTGTTATGTGAATTTTATTGAATCTGTTTTCACCCGTGGCCCCACATAGAAAGCTTGTTTCCTGCTGTGACCTTGGGCTAGTAGAAATAATGATAATTCAGTTCTCTTGGAATAGAGCTTTCCCAGTTTTGAACATGCCTCATTTCTGCTCCTTACTATCTATTATAAATGCAGCTTTAAATTCTAACATTCATTCCCTGGCATCATTGAAACCCCAATCATAAGACACACATCTAGTCCAGCCTCCTCATGGCTCAGGTAGTTTGAGGCCCTATGAGTTCTCTCTTCAATTCTGCCTCCTGGAGTTTTCCTTTTCTTCCTCAAAAACCAGTTCTTGTTTTCCTGTTTTTTTGTTTGTTTGTTTGTTTGTTTGTTTCATTAATTGGGGGGAAGAAGTATTTTCCCAACATGTTCATTTGCAGCAGGGGTGGCAATAGTTCTCACGTCTGTGTCCAAAAAGAAGAGTGCTATGAGCATTTTTCAACATTATTTCACTCTCATACACACTCTGTGAGGTAAATAGTATTATGTCCATTTTACAGACAAGGTAAAGTGATTTCAGAGAGTTACTCACCCCAAGTCACAGGTAGTTGGCAGCAGATAGAATTTAAACTTAAGGCTATGTGTTACTTTCTGCTACTTTTTCTGCTTCAGTGTGTTACTTATTTACTACAGTATTTACTTTAAATTTATACTACAACCTTCTGCCTTTGAAAACCAGTTTTGGACACTATCTTAAAGGGAACTCATGTGCAACCTGACTGAATTTTATCTCAAAATATCCAAATAGTTATTGCCTGGTGCATATTTTTTTTAAAGGCTCTTCTCATTTTCATACTCTTAAAAACCCTGGTTTCATTCTTAAAGGCAACTAATTTCTGGGAAACCCTAAAATTGTCTGAAGAACTGTACTGAGCCTGTTTGCCTGTGGCACCTTTTAGCATCTCCTCCCAGAACTACCTCTTGCTTAGGACCGTTAGTCTTCAGATTAACAGCAATTTTCTGAATGGCAGGTACGTCCCAGGCTAAAGCCTGTCTTTGACAAACCACAGAAATGGTGCTACCCCCCACAGTCCACCCCTCCCTCCCAGGATGGCCAGCACCACTTACTATACTCACTACTTTGCTATTTGCGAGTTTATTTAACAGCGTACCCAGCTGTCTCTTTCCATGGTGACTATTTTCCTCACTGTCTTCTGGAATGCATTTGAAGCAGCTTCTTTTAACCAATAAAAACATCTAGTTCTTATATTTTGGGGAGCTTTAATATTCGTCTGTAGTTCACATTGGATAGAATGTCTTGAACATAAGCAAGTTATTTTTTTCTTTCCATTCTTTATGCCCAGACTTTAAAGAAAGGATCTGTTTGCATCTAATTCTGCTTTGGCTGCTCATACTGCAGTGAGTAGCAGTTTTGGATCAAGTTCCCAGTGGCAGCACTATTGAGGGGGGAGTCTGCATATTTTTAGGATGACTGACATCGCTCCTGGTGCTTTTGGATTACACCCTTTTTTCCGGGAACTTATAACTTTGGCTGCTACTTAAAGCCCTTAAATCTTCAAATCTCACCAAGTTTTGTTTTTGTTTTTTTTTTTTCCAAATGATCTGCCACACCCTGAATGATAACACTTTATTGGTAAGGTTAAAATACAGTGCAACAAACAGATCAAAAGCACACTAAAATTTATCTTGCATTGGTTCTGAAAATAAGAGAGGTCCAGACACCCAGAGAGTCAGATAGATCGGTTCATTAAAAAAAATTTGTACTTCATTTTTTTAAACTTCCATCAATTCTGTTGAATTTAGAAGAAATATCAGGCAATCTTCAACTTGCATTTTAGAAGTTAATTTGTAAAAGAATGCAGGCCATGATCTTTCACTCAATGTAGGTTGAAAATGTAATAATCTCATTTGTGTGAATTTGTACAAATATTACCTACAGGAACAATGATACAGAGGAAAAGGGTAGGTTCCCAGGTTAGTGTATAGAAGCCTATTAAACCATAATTTAGCAAAACTGCTTTTATGGAAAAGGTATCCCTTGCCAGTCCCAGGCCCCAGAGTCCATCCCTGTCCCAAAACAACTAAATTTCTCCAAATTTGGGATGGGTGAGCCAAGAGCACAAATTGTAACTTCTTTAATATCAGAGACTTATCTCCATCCCCAGTGAGTTGTATGTATGAGAGGTGGGAGCTATGGGAAAATCCCTAGATGAAAGGAACAATGTATACAAAATTGGATGGTTAAAGCTTGGCAAGGTAAAACAACAGTTTGGAAGCACCCCTGAACTGGAAGGACTCGAGGGCATCAGGAGGAGGGGAAGAGGGTAAGATAGAGTATTCAGTGAAGCAAGCAATGAGAATTGCGTATGAACAGGAGCAGGAAGAAAAAGGCAACAGTAGGAAAAGCACATCATATTCTGATGTATATAAACACACTACACAAATCATGCATATCAGGGTCCCTGTATATGTATAAAGTTGGTAATGAGCAAGTGGGTCTTCCAGCACCTCAGCCTCCCATTCTGGGTTACTGCAATAGTCTTGGGAAGTTTCCACCAGCCTTATATTCAGGACTTTGCTGCAACCTGGGCTCAGATTTCAATTTTGCAGACATTCTAACCCCAGGGCATTCCCTTCCCTGCCTTCTGCTTCCTTACCTCTGGCCTCAGGTTGAGGCTCCCTTACCTCAACAATCTCGCTGCCTAGTTGGTTTCCAAAAAAGATTTACCTTCTCTCTTCTCTCAGGGTCCTCCCCTCTCACACACCTTTCCCTTCCAATCATGGGCTTCTCTCTCTACCCCTTTACTAAGAGGCCGCCCTGCAGTTGACCAATGACCCTCCCAGACTTTTGCACTCAACATACTTGTTAACCATCCCCCTTCCCCATTCTCATCTTGTTCCCTGTCCTCTTCCTAATTTGACAGTCGTCTCTCACTTTTTGATCCTTGCCTTCTCGTGCTCTTGACTTCCTTCTCTTACTTCCCACTGTGAGAGACTTCTCCCATCTCTCCTACCCCAGCACTTCCTGACTCTTCTGGCTAGTCATTGGGCTGATGATGTTCTTTCTCTTTCCACATCTTAATCCCTTCCTTCTCCCTTCCTACCAGAGGCCCTTCTTTACCTCCTCGACCCTTTCCTTCTTGCATATTTCTCCCACTTTCTATCCTACTCTCTCCCTTCTTATTCCCGATTATAGATCCTTCCCTCTCTTCCTGACCCAAGGACCTCCACCCATCCCATTTCTTTTCTCCTTTTCCTTTTCCTCAAAGCCCTTCACTTGAATCAGTGTCCCTTTATTCTCTGGACCCTATTTTCATTCCCTGTGATCTTGACTCTAGGCTAAAACCCCTCCTCACCATTCATAACTCCTAGAAGGAGTCCCACACATCTCCCCAGCCTCAGCTTTTATTCCTCATCTTCTCTCTCCCCTCCATATTTCCCAGGGATTCAAACCTTTACATATGAAAATAACCAAGTGCTGCAATGGAGATACTAACGTGCTTCAAACATGCTTCTCTCTATTCCTGAACACTTCCCTACCCCTTCCCCACATCTAGTTATGGCTGGCTTCTTTTTTTCTTTAGATTTTAGTTGAAAAATCACCTCCTCAGAGAATCCTTCCCTACCCACCCCATGTGAAAGGGTTCCAAATCCCCCATACATAACATTTGATTTTTGTTTTCTAAGGAATATTTAACACAAATCTAACAAATCTAAGGAAGATTTGATTGATGTGTTGTCTGTTCATCTATCTAGCATTGGTGCACTATGAAAGCGGTGTCATTTAGAATTGTGCCTGGTACAAAATGGCTCAGTGAGAATTTGCAGAGTAAGTTCATGATTTCTATGAACACTATGCTAGGTGCTCACATTGTGTTATCTCATTTAATCCTTAGAACAAGCCTGATTAAAATAAGTACTATATTATTGCTATTTTTTTTTATTTATTTTTTATTTATTTGTTAGAGAGAGGGAGAGAGAGAGAGAGAACAAGCACAGGCAGACAGAGTGGCAGGCAGAGGCAGAGGGAGAAGCAGGCTCCCTGCCGAGCAAGGAGCCCGATGTGGGACTTGATCCCAGGACGCTGGGATCATGACCTGAGCTGAAGGCAGCCGCTTAACCCACTGAGCCACCCAGGCGTCCCTATTATTGCTATTTTAAACCTTAACAAACTCAAGTGCAGAAGTGATAAGTGAATTTGCCTTTTGTCTCAAAAAAATTGGTATATCTGAGAATTTAATCTAGATCTGTATGAAGTCTCAGCCCATGTTTCTTCTACTTTCTCTGGCTATCCAGAGGAAATGGAAAGGAAAGCAAAGGAAATGGATCTGAATGCAAGGTAGGTCCAATTGGGGTCAGGATCCCACTCCTGGAGAAGAGGGTGCAGGGATTTACAGTATAGGACACAAGATCCTAAATGAAAATGAAAGTAAGAGCTAACTTAATAAACACATTGTGTCAGGCACTGTTTGGAGCACTATATTGGCACTTCACCTAGGAGTGGTAGGTAATATCATTTTCAGTAAGAAGACTGAGGCTGAGAGATGCTATTTATCCTAAGGTCATCCAGCGGGAAATGGGAAGCTAGGATCTGACGCTGGAGCAACTACTCTAATTGCCATCCTGCACTACCCTCAGCAAGAAGAGTGGAATACTGTGTGTTGGGCACTAAATCCTGCTTCCTGGATTTTGTTTTCTTCATGGAATGATCTCAGCTAATGGGACAGTCCTGCCTCTTGGCCTACTTTTCACTGCTGTCTGTTGAGGAGACAAAACTGATGATAACATCCATTCATCCATGGTGCTCCACTAGTAAGGGGAGACCCCTTGGTATCTCCCCTGTTCACCTGGGATCAGCATGGGGCAGCACTTCTGTACCAGTGCATCTGCTCTACAGACCCAAACTGTCTCCCTGAGTGGCTATCCCAGGCTTAGATTAGAGAAGCATCAGAGTGACAAAAATGGAGAGCAGCCCTTCTGATTCAACTAAAAACACCATTTACCAATCAGCTTTATAGTAATAAAGCTGATTATTTCGAACTCAAAAAAAAAAAAAAAAGAAAGAAAGAAAGAAATAGAGAAAGAGAGAAAAATTCCTTGATCCTTGATACCACATTGGTAGGAGCAAGCCTACTAGATCAGAGAGCGTGGCCAAAGCCCTGGTTGCTTCCACTCCTGAAGAGCCTCCTCCTGCCTTAGGATCCTCGATGACAGCAGGGGAAAGAGGCATTTTTCTCAAAATGGTAAGATTTGCACCAAAAAATGCAAGGCTGACTAAATCCAGCCTCTTACCCACCTTCAGCCTCTCAAAACCCATCCTTTAAAGTCTGAAATGTGAACAAAGAAGGCTGAGAAGTACTACCTGGAGCATGTTAGAAATGCAGATTCTCTGGTCCTGCCCAAGAACTGTATCAGACTGAGGCCAGGGACTCACAAGCCCTCCTAGTGGTCTATGCATGCTAAGGTTTAAAAATCACTGCCTTAGGACACATCCCTGACCAATTAAAAACCCTACACATTCTGACCCAGAGCCCTCTGACCCTCCAAAAGTGCTAACATCTCAGCTCCCAAACTACTTGTCCCAGATGGCTTCTCATACCCCAAAGTGGCACCTCCATCCTTTATTTGGATGATAGGCACCAGTTTTGTCATTGGAACACTTGATCCCTATGTTTACATAGTGGTTTCGTGGGGTTTCCACACTAGGCCCTTGCCCTCTATCATTCACAGCAACCAGGCAATGATTGCTCCAACAGTGGCCTCCTGTTCCAGAGCTGGGAGAGGGCAGAGGGGAATGCCCCATTTATACGAAGTATGTGCATGTCTACCTCAGATCCTCATCTTCAAAACTGTTGAAAAGGCGCATTCTACACAACACTGTATAAGACTTAATGCTCCTGAATTGAATAATTTAAAATGGTAAATTTTATGTATACTTTACCACAATAAAAAAAAATGGGGGCGGGGGAGCATCCTATACAAAGCCGATCTAGAGGCTTTGTCTTTAAGGCCTGGCATTTTGTACTTGAACAACTACTTGCAGCAGGCACTGGAAATACTGGTTTCCATAAGTGTCCCTCTTCAAGACAAAAGACCAGGGGCGCCTGGGCGGCTCAGTTGTTAAGCATCTGCCTTGGCCTCAGGTCATGATCCCAGCATCCTGGGATTGAGTCCCACATTGAGCTCCCTGCTCAGTGGGGAACCTGCTTCTCCCTCTGCCTACTGCTCCCCCTGCTTGTGTTCCCTCTCACTCTGTCATAAATAAATAAAACCTTAAAAAAAAAATCATTGCTTTACTCAATTCCTATTTCTTGCTGTTGAGCATACACTATGTGGAAGACCCTGGCTCAGCCCTAGGAATCCAATGATGAATGAAATTTACAGTCCCTGCTCTCAGGGAACTTAGTCTGCTGAGGTAGAAGAAAACCAAGTAAACAGGGTAATTACTTGTGCTAAGGGTAAAGGAAAGCAAGCTGAGTGCCAAGATACAAAATCATAGCACATTTCACAGATGTGTAAAGACCTTTTTTTTTTCCCCCTAAATGAATTCTTTATTTCTCCACACAATACCTAAGCATAACAGTCTCTTCCTATTCAAAGTAGGGCAGGTTTTGGTGTGAACCAGTTAGCCCTTAGGGGGTTCAGAAGTTGATTCCCACCAATCCTCATCCCTAAACTATTCAGGTGTTGTTCTTTCCTGAAGCTCCTCCTCTTCTACTTAGATCCAGGATGGGGTTTTTTGTTTCTTTTTTTTTAAGATTTTACCCATTTATTTGAGACAGCACAAGAAAGGATGAGGATCAGAGGGACAGGTAGAAGCAGACTCCCTGCTGAGTCACTGAGCAGGGACCCTGAGATCATGACCTGAGCCAAAGGCAGCTGCTTAACCAACTCAGCCACCCAGGGCCCCCTAGATCCAGGATATTCTTAAACATGCTTGTTTGGGGGCGGGGGGCGGGGGGCGGGCAGGGAGAGGCGATGCAGTAAACAACAAAGCATAAAAACAGATCCAGGGCATTCTTCCAAAGATGCTGCAGACTCTAGGCCTAGGACAAGTGGTTTGATCAAGTGGCCTCAGTTTCCTTATCTGGAAAATGGGACTAAACTACCACTCATCCTGCTAACTGTAGATTTTAGGATAAGCAAATAAGATGAGAGAGGAAAAGTGATCTTTCTTAACCATCTACCAAGGACGAAGCTCTTTACTGGCGTTAAGTCATTTTCAAGAACACAACAGCACTACGAAAAATGACAAATACCCTCCTGTGCCTACGAAGCTAGGAAGAGGATCAGCCTGGGATCCAAGTCCAGGAAGAAGCCGGAAGTGGCAGGGCGGCCCATGTTTCTGAGGTGACGCAACTGGCCTGGGCTCACCTTGGTTCCCACAGTAGGCTCTTCCCTGTAGCTGACCCATTCTCTGAAGCGGGCCAGGAACGCCGGTTTGGCTGGCCACATGTGTGAAACCTGGTTCTGCTTTCTCATAGTTACTCCAGGGGTGGAGGGCAGACTATGGAAAATCTTCCTAAGGAAATGCTAAAATGAACTAACAGGAGCTAGTAAAGCAAAGGTAGGAGGGGAGAGCGCTCCCGGTGGAGGATGCCACTCAGGCAGAGACCCAGGGGCGGTAAAGATGGGTACAAGCATCACGTGAACATATGAGCGACTTAACAGTCAAGGACAATTTGAATATTTGCTCACCTGCACCTCTGATATACTTTACAGTGATAAGAAAAGAGCTGCTGTTCACTTCGGTGATTTGTTTTCATATCCTGTCCTTCTTCCAAAGTGGCTTTTCCATACCCTGATGGCTAGTCTGTGTTGATAGCCTGGTTTCCAGCTCAGGAAGGACAGTCTCCAGGTATGCAGTGACCATGGTAGTGTGGTGACCTGTTTCGACCAGCTGCCACTGGAGTTGTGCAGCCTGGGTTCGAATTCAGGTTCTCCCTCTAATCAGCTGTGTGACCTTAGGCATTGCACCATACCCTCTTGTGTAAAAGTGGACTGTTGAGAGGCTCCAATGAGATAATACAACTTAAACGCTTAGAATACTACCTGACCCCAGAGAACTCAGTAAATATTAACCATTTAATTATAATTTAAAAAAAAAAACCACACACACATGGATCTCATCCCTTCTCTACTGCTTAGTTGGGCTGTAATAAATTATCCTACAAATGTTTAAGTGTGAGAATAAGTGGACCACTTGCAGAGCATTCAATAGAGCACTAAGACCTTTCTTCTGATGACTATCATAATAGCTTGAATAACAGTCGATTGAGTAAGCTGCAAAGAACCAAGTAATCAGGAATTGAACAAGTGCTCACAATCAGGGAAGAAACACTGAAACATTTGCTGTTTCTAGGGGAAAGTTGTTTTGTGGTAGGTGTGCTATCTACGTACCTAAAACCCATTTCCTCCCTTTAATTTTTCTAACAAACTCCTGATTTTCTTTGGGACACTAACTTACCCAGGTGAAAGACCTCCTCATACTACCTTGCAGCTAGAAGCGGCAATGTGAAACAATTCTGGCCAGATAAAAGCAAGCAGAAGTTACTGGGTGGAATCTTTGAGAAAGCATTTCAAAAGAAGTTAATGTGAGGGAATTTGCCTTTTGCTTTGCTCCCTTTTTCCTATCTAGAATGGTTATGTGATGTCAATATGCAGCAGCCATCTGAAGACCATGAGGATGATGACAACATGCAAAGGAAGGCACAACAAGAAGACTGAAGGAACACTAGACCTTGGCTTATTATCTCTTGTGTTAGTGTCTAATGAGGAAAAACTGCTAGACAAAACTGATCATGTAAAAATGGCTATTGGGTTAGGTATTCTCATTGCCCTTCAAATCTCTCCGAACCTGGGCTATGTGGAAATAAGATCGAAAAGACAGACCAAGAAGTCATTCTTCAAATTGAAATGCTTTTATTAGAATACTAATAATTGCAGATAAATGCAAACCACACACATGGGAAACTGAAAACACTCAGAAATGCTACTATAGATTAGGCAAATTAGAGAAAAATTTTCTTCAGTGTATATAAAATGTAAACATTTGCCCTGGGATTCCTCACTGATGGCGCATAGTCCACAAGGACTTATTTGGAACAAGAATCTATCAGAGTTTACAGTATAACCTCCATCATGTCTCTGAACTTCCTACATTGAAAGTTAAAGTTCCTAGCACACCCAAAATGTTCTATGCAAAAAACGAAATGGCCCCCAATCAAGGCAACTTGAACATCAACTACTACATAAGGAAGCAGCCACTGAGGCATATCAGGCTTCCAATGAGTTTCCACTCACTGTGCTAATGGTATTTACATTTACCTTGACAGAGATTACAAAAATATACACAGTATATAAAACCCCAAGTTGAGTCTGGGATGGAAAATTATACAGTTCTTGCTCATCAAATGCTCCAGAGTAAGACATCAAGTCAGTTACTTGAACTTAGGGAGACAGGACTAAGAAGAGGCCCTCTTCTGTTCAGAAAATGGGGACTCATAAACTTCCATGGGTGGGCAGGTGCAAACCAGGTGCTGATCTCCATAGATGTCATCAATCCGGGCAATGGTTGGCCAGAATTTGTTCTCTGGTTTCACAAAGGGCTGCAAGGGATAAAAGATGGAACTGTTCTGGGGTATTCTGAAACATTTCTCTTGGGGAAAGAAGAGATTACAGTGATGTCCCCACAGCCTAACCCCCAATAAGTGCCCAAAAGTATAAGAAGGTAAAACCCACACTCCTATTTTTATTGCAGCATTATTTATGGTAGCCAAAATATGGAAGCAACCCGAGTGTCCAACAGATGATAAAGACATTGTGTATGTATATGTATGCACATGCACGCAGGTGCGTGCGCACGCACACACACAGACACACAGGAATGTTACTCAGCCATGAAAAAGAATGAGCTTGCCATTTATAACAACACGGATGGACCTAGAGAGTATTACGCTAAGTGAAATACATCAGAGAAAAACAAGTATCATATGATTTCACTTACATGTATCTAAAAAACAAAAAAGAAACAGAACCATAAACACAGAGAACTGACAGTTAACAGAGGGGAGGGTGTGGGGAATGGGCAAAATGGGTGAAGGGGAGTGGGAGGTACACACTTCCAGGTATGGAATGAATAAGTCAGGGGGATAAAAGGTACAACACGGGAAACAGAGTCAAGAGTATTGTAAGAGCATTTTGTATGGTGACAGATGACAGCTACACTTGTAGCTACACAATGTACCAAGTTGTCAAATCACTATATGGTATACGTGAAACTAATGTAACATTGTCAATTATATTCCAATACAAAAAAAGCTAAAAGCAACCCCTTTGTTACTGTCCCCCCAAAATCCCAACTTTTGACTCTTGTCTCTACCCTGCCAAACAGACTATAGGGTACCTTTTACATGTAAGAATCAGAAAGGAAACCAAGACTGCATTTGGTGCATTTGGAGCTATCTCCCTGTTGGATGACAGTAGAAATTTGGCAGGGACTCCTATTTGGTCTTCCTCCACCATTTACCTGGTGGATTCCCAAATCTATTGCTGACACTCTGACCTCAGACCTCTCAAAGCCAATGCCTGTGCTCTGCATCACTTGCCATGACCCATTTAAGAAAGTGTCCCACATAGGGGTGCCTGGACAGTTCAGTCGGTTAAGGATTCAACTCTTGATTTCAGCTCAAGTCATGGTCTCAAGGTCTGAGACTGAGCCCCACATTGTTCTCCGTGCTCACCAGGGAGTCTGCTTGTACCTCCCTCTCTGTTCCTCCCCACCCCCTGCTCTCTCTCTCTCTCTCTCTCTTGCACTCAATAAATAAATAAAATCTTTATATTAAAAAAAGCATCCCACATATAGTTACTATAATGCAGCTGCAAGGATGGGAGCCCCACTGGATTGGCGATGGCCCTTCATACACACATGAACACTACCAGCTGGCACATGCAGCTTCAGAGGAGAACTTACAAGTGGGAATGCTGCCACCTCTCTGGAATAAGGCCGATCCCAGTGTGATGATGTGACGCAAGTCAGGGAGTGTGGAGACATCTGAAACAGACACACAGATGGGAAAGGGATCAGACTAGAGCATTGCCTTCTCCTCCTGTGCTTTGTTTCAGCCAGTGAGCTGATGGAAGCCCAGGGACACAAGGCTGTTGTTTTGTTTAATTTCAACTTAAGGGGGGAAAAATTGATAGGAAACTTTTTATTTATTTATTTATTTATTTATTTATTTTGAAACATTTCAAATGTCAGAAAGTTATGGTAATATATTAGAACATCTACACCCAACCAACATAAATCAACATTTTGTCATATTTGCTTAACCTTTTAAAATAATCACTGCAGACGGGCACCTGGGTGGCTGGCTCCTTTAGGTAAGTGTCCGACTTTTGGTTTTGGCTCAGATCATGATCTCAGGGTCCTGAGACTGAGCCCTGTGTCAGGCTCCATGCTTAGCTGGGAGTCAGCTTGAATTCTCCCTCTCCCTCTGCCCCTGCCCATCCCCACACGTGCTCACTCACTATCTCAAAATAAAGAAGTCTTTAAAAAAATAAACAGGGGCACCTGGGTGGCTCAGTCAGTCGAGCAGCTGCATTCAGCTCAGGTCATACCACAGGTCCTAGAATCGAGCCCCTCATAGAGGCTCCCCACTCAGTGGGGAGCCTGCTTCTCCCTCTGCCCGTCCCTCACCCTGCTTGTGCTCTCCTTTTCTGTGTCAAATAAAAAAAAAAAACCTTGCAGATACAGTTGGGGCTGCCTATATATCATCCCATCCATCTCATCTCTAACCTTACTCCCCAGTGATAACCACTATGTTGAATTTGGTGTTCACCATGCTGGTTGTTTTTATACTATTACTGCATGTATGCATAAATAGCATATAGCACAGTTGGGCACATTTTAAAATCTTAATTATCATCCTGTGAATATTATTCCCCACTTGTTTTTGTAACTCAGTATTATGAGTTTCTCATAATACTCAGTATTTTGTAACTCAGTATTATGAGTATTCTAAGTCCTTAGAATCAGCAGTATTCACAGAAAAGAGAAGTAATAATAAGCAAGATCCCTTCTCCTGCCAGCCTTTGGCCCAGGTACTCCGCCCTCAGCTGGTCACTCTGGAACTTGCCTGAGCTTCCACAACCATCTCAGACTTGTTCTCTGGCTTGGGACCATAATAGCACAACCATAGTCTTCACAGTATTTTCAATTCATGACCCCCCACCCCCAGCTTAATGTCTGGACCTAACAAGAGACTTACGGCTCACAAGCTCACAACAAACATGTTTCAGATTTTCTCCAAAATAGGCCATAACATTATAAAAGGCCAAGTACCAATTAGTTGTTCTAAGCGATAACTGCTCCAATATAAGAACTTGTCTTTAGCCAGAGTTTGTGAGGTAAATAATCTCACTAGAGTGTATCAAACAGAGACACAGAATGGTAAGACTCCCCAGCTACATAGTTCTTCAGCCTCTGCTCCCTCCTTTGGCAACCAGTCAGGTGCATGGGGGAGATATACCTCCCACAATGACAAAACAATTACATAAACAAAATTTAAACATATCTCAAAACATCCACATTGTGCTTGAGTAACTGCTGCTACGTTGTTCAAGAAGATTTAAGTTTGCAAGTAATGATTTTTTTCAGAAGAATGGTCTTATTCTAGGCAAGAATAATCTCATCTTCTGATGGGAGTTCAGGAGTTGCTGGAACACTGCCATATCCAATCTTCTCTATGGAACATTTTGGATAAAGTACCAGTGCCTACGCACCTTCAGTGGATTGACCCTGGGGTCAATGCGGCCCTCCTCAATGTCAGCAATTTCCTGACGAATGCTGATCATGGCATCACAGAATCTATCCAGCTCTGCCTTGTCTTCTGACTCAGTAGGCTCAACCATGAGAGTCCCTGCCACCGGCCAGGACATGGTAGGGGCATGAAAGCCTGCAAAGGAAATAGGGGAATTTGTGTCATTAATTTTGACCTCCCCAATTTAGAAAAGACCCTCCCCGTCTTATAATTTATCCTAAGGAGATCACTGGATAAATGTGCTTACATATATAATTTGCATATGTATACGGGTTCATCTCAGCACTGTTTATGCAAGAAAAAAGAAAAACGGGGGAAATAAACATCCAACAATAGGTGACCAGTTAACTAAGTTTTACAGGGTATCCAAACAATAAATATGCCGCCATTCAAATGTAAATAAATTTGTATTTGTAAATTGGGTAAATATTAAAAAATATGAAGTCAAAAAAAGCAAGCTACATAATAATGATATTCCATTTTTATAAAAAAAAAAGTGACAAAGTATTTATTACACTGATAAGAACAGATACTACACTTGATCTTAGCCAAAAGGCCGAGAAGCGATGTGACAAAGTATTTATTATAAAGGAAGACAACTTGAAGAATAAATACTAGAATTTTAATAGGGATTATCACCAAAATATAAACAATTTTTATTTCCTTTCGTTTTGTTCTAGAATCTACGATGCTTGTATAATACAGGTAATTAAGAGAAATTAAAATATCATAGCCTATCACAAGTTAAATAACAATATAGCAACCATAAGCCTGAAGTGAGTATTACTCACTTCAAAACAGCAACTGAGAATGACAACACAGATTCTTAATCACACCTACTGGATCAGAGTTTCCAGGTAACCTGTGTATTTAATAAGCATCCCACAGATGAGGTTTTTTTTTAAGATTTTATTTACTTATTTGACAGAGAAAGACACAGCGAGAAAGGGAACACAAGCAGGGGGAGCAGGAGAGAGAAGCAGGCTCCCCACTGAGCAGGGAGCCTGAAGTGGGGCTCGATCCCAGGACCCTGGGATCAAGACCTGAGCCAAAGGCAGAGGCTTAATGACTGAGCCACTCAGGCGTCCCCCACAGATGAGTCTTAACAGCCAAAGATGAGGAAACTGAGGCTTGACCAGTACACGGGAAGCCTTTTGTCTTTACACTGAATACAGGCTGAAGGTATTTCTGTTTCCAAAAGTTTTCAGACGTAAAATGAATCAACAAGACAGAGGCTTCAGAGAGATTTCCTGGACAGAGGCCAAAAACCAACCTTTTCCCATTTCTTACCCTTTTTCTATGAAACTGTTAAAAGATGATGAACAGCCCCAAAGCTGGTACACCTGTCAGTTAAACTGAAATGGTTCCCAAATTCTGATCTGCAGAAATCACATGGGGTGCTTTAGGGTCATGTCTGTGTGCTTGAAGGGACTGTCTCCTCAACATGTTATAAACATTTTCAAACAGTAAGTTGAGAAGACTACAGAGTGAATGAATACCCATATACCATTCACCTAGATTCTAAAATGATGCTGTTTGCTTAATCATGTATGTATTCATTCTTCCACCTTAGTTTTTTTTTTT
>PISX010030757.1:0-18322 GCA_004024625.1 Mellivora capensis | reverse complement strand
TTCGATTCACTTCTCCGCCAGTCCTACCTTTCAGAAAGTGGTCGATTTCCTGTTTCCAGAATTGCTGTTCTTCCTCTCTTCGATCTCCTGTTGGATTTGTAGGTGTTCGCAGTGGTTTGATAAGCTATCTAGCTGATCTCCTGCTGCCTGATGTCGTCTCAGCTGCTACTTCTCCGCCATCTTGCTCCTCCTCCTCCCTGAATATTATTTTTTAAAAAAAGAAAAAAGAATCACAATTGTAAAAAAAAAAAAAAAAAAAGATTATTTGAACTTACGGAATAAATTCATATTGCTTTCACATCCTATCAAACATATCCAGAGTTGGTGGGAAAACATTGCAAAAGCCAAAATAGATGACGCATCAACCTTCACACAATGCCTATAAAAAAGCCACACCATTTCCATATGCAAGCACTGGAATCCTGGTTAGCAGGCTCTTCCCAGATCTAATAATTTGGCGGGGAGATCTAGACTAAATTTAGTATATGGGCCTTCATTGAGTTGACTTTGGTTCTCATTCTGTTCCATTTGACTTTCCTGTTCCTTGAATTTAATAAAATTATTAGCCAGTACAAATTTAATTTCTCAAAAATACCTCACCCTACAAATCCAGCCTTTAAGAAGGCATTGCCTAGAGAGGAGTTGACCTTAGACAGTATTATACCTTGTCCTGAGCTTATGATAAGCCCTCTTGGGATTGGCTATGACCCCTTCAGCAAGCATACCCTTTCTACCCATGCAATTCCACTCCCTGCCCCACTTCACCTCCACCAATTCCCAGCCCTACAAAACCCACTTCAGTACTTTGAACGTTGATTCATTTTCCTAACCAGACGTCCATCTCTTCTAGTAACTGAGTGCAGGCTCCTTCATGAGACTTAAAGCTTTGTGACTTTGGGCATATTAGTTATCCTCTCTGGGTTTCATTGCCCTCCCTTTATAAACTGGTGATAATAACAGTCACCATCTCATAGGGTGGTTGAGGGAACTAAAGCAGGATACCTAGCATATGGTAGGCATATTACAATCCCACAGATCTCTGTGTAGCACCCTCCTGTATTTATAAAAGATCTTATTTTGTCTCATTAGGGCTTAGGCCCTTATTTTGCTATTTAGGCTAAATGGGCAAACAAAGAATGGGAAGGATCCAAGAAAGCAACCCACCATGTGTGAGGAGGGACAGGCAGCAATGCAGAGGACAGAATTTGTTTGGAAAATGGGGAGAAAGAGGAAGAGAAGAGGGATCAGAGGTCATATTTAGGTAGAGAATTATGGGGATTTGGGGAGCCGAGGGCAGGAGAGAGGAGGAAGAGGGCAGGAAGGGGCAGGGAGTAGAGGAAGACGCAGCAAGCTGGATAGGAGCCTCAGCACCTTGTAAACAGAGAGATTGCGGAGCTCCAGGCTCCAGGCAGTGCTGTTCACTCTCCGTAGTCATGGAGAGACTTCAGTAAAAGGTTTACATGCTTTTTCTTTCTTTTCTTTTCCCCCTGTCTCTTCCCCACACCCCCTGCCCTCCTTTGTCCTTTCTTCTCCTTTCACTTTAACACGGAATTTATTTTATTTACATATGGGGACGGATTAAACACAGTACCATTTTTCCTTCTGATCAGGGATGCTCTATGGGTATAAATATCAGCAGCGTTGTCTCCTCGGTGTCTTGTGGCTGTCTCCACAGAGGCTTGTGTCTGGCACATCTCACCACCACCAGCCTTGCCCTGCCCCTCCCTGCCTCCAACAATGTGAATATTAGGGTGAATGTGCTGTTTCAAAGCTTTTTTTAATGACTATGTTTGAGAAAGTTTTATCTTCACTTCAGTCTAGCAACCTTTACATAGACTTCAGATCTTTCTAGTGTTGAAAATGCTTCTGTCCTCCCAGTCTCATTTGTTTTCCCCACAATAATTTTGCACATTTACAGGTCAGGAGCTATCATTCTTATTTTATGCAGGAGGAAGAACATGGCTCAGAGATGGGCTGGCCCCAGCACTGATAAGGTCCTGTGAGTCCTGCTTTGTGTTCATTCTACCTCATTGCATTTATCTCCCTGAATGTTTCTAAAGGTCTAGCAGGCCCACAGGATCTCTCCATTCTCTGGGTTTCTAGAATTCCTCCTGCATTTTTGTCAGCACTCAGTAGTTTTCCTTTATTTGTGTACTAGTTGTTTCAGGTTCCTTTAGCTTCTCTAGCTCGAGTATAAAAGCTCCTTTTGACAAGGGGTTGACTTTCCCCAAGATGCACAGAGCCTGTGTGCGAGCCTGTAGGTCTCCAACCAGTTTGTCAGGTGCAGAAGCTAGACAGTTGCACGGCTCATTCCTACTTTTCTGTTGGAGGAAATCTTGCCTTGGGTCATAGTACCGACTTGGGGATTAGAACCCACAACCTCTGTTCGCCCTTTCTGTGGTTTAGCCCTCTGAGCCATGCAGCATTTAAGTTTAGTAATTAGCACTTAGAAAGCCATTGAGGTCAATCCCCATTGCGTCTGTGTAAAATCTGAACTCATTTAATTGTCAAAGACTCTCAGAGAACATTTCTGTATGATTCTGGGTATTTAAAAATAAACTAATGCCATTATCTATAGCCTTTAGAATGGGCTACAGTAATAGTATGTGGACAGAACAGAAATCTATTAATACTCACATGTGTGGTAAGGTGACATTCAGATGCATCTGTTTCCTCTCATAAAGTCACCTGCTGGAAGCCTATTGAGTAAATGTTAATGAATTTGGGTGTACCTTAGCTGCAAATGGATCAGATCTTCTTAATGTAACATTACAGCAACCTAGATTCACTTGGAGCATTCTGCTGATTTAAATTAAATTGAACGCCAAAGCCAGCAAAATGTATTAGGGTGGAATTAGATGAGCTACAGAACATTTAAAGGGTGTTCTTAGGACTCCAAGAAGAGGAGAAAGATAAGAATATCACTTTGTATTCTTCTAGCTTGAAGCTGGAGACACATTCAGAGAGATGGACAAGATGATTCTATTGTATGAGTGGAGTTTACCACGTGACCTCCACTAATGTTCAAAGATTGCTCCATAGTTTAGTCTTTAAAACATCATGCTGAAAGGATGCCGTCAAGTGCCTGCCAAATTTAATTTTAAAAATTTAGCAGGTTTTTAGCTAGAGGTGGGGGGGGGACATTAAAGATTTTTTTTGTTGTTGTTTTAACTGTCTCCAAAAAAAGTGGAAACTTGGATTTTTCTATTTGGTCAGTTATTTTGAAAATAGCATGCAATTGCCTCTTAAATCAAATTGAAACTCAGTAAGTAGAAGTTTAGCACCTCTCTTCCTCTAGCTACCAGTCTTCTTTAATGGGTTGATATATGCTGTACTTAAGTCCAATATATTTGACTAATTCCTACCCATGTTCATTAGCATGTACAAGCCTTTACCTTGTGGCTTTTCAAATGTGTTATCTCTTCATCATGAGGTTATAAATACTTAAGTGTATAATTCATGGGTTTTGCTTTTGAGGTTGCTTCTCATGTGGTTTTTAAGAGTTTTCTATCTAGTGCATGTACCTCATGACCGTTGCTGACTTACTAATCTAATTTAGAAGATAAATTTGGTCAGTCAGCAACAAATACTTACAGAAAACTTAATTTTGACTATTTTTTTTTCCTCACAGGGAAACTTCCATGTCAAAAGCAGCCTCAGTGTTTTGGTTGATAATATTGGGTCTAAGATATCTGTACAACTGTGAATAAAATGAGCTGTTTTCTCAAACTTGAGGAGGGATTTCTCCCCACCCCGATAGATATAATTTCATTGGGGCTGTCAGGCTAGAGTCTCTATCACTCGAATGTCCAAAGACCCTTTTACTGGGCTCTTATACAAAAGGAAGACTTCAACATAGAGAAATAATTGCACATGGTAGATGCTGATATTTGGTCAACAGATGGCCAGGAATTCTCAGCATTAGAAAGATTCCAGTATGGTTAGTTATAAATCATAAGTATTCTATGACAAACAGAGTAAAGAGCTAACTTTGGTTTATGGTTACTGTTGATGAACAACTATTCTAAATCCCCCAGCAGGTAATGAACATGAAGCACACCATGAGGTGGCCAATGCTGGGAACATTGTGGTTTTTGGTCTGAGTAAGGCTTTCCATCTTTTTTCCCCTCCCAAGGGGATTCTTAGTACAAATATTCTCATGATGGAAGATATGGAAAACAAAATTGGAGCCACTTGCTCAAGAATCTGTGTCAATTCCAGCAATCGCACTACTGGGTATTTACCCTAAAGATACAAATGTAGTGATCTGAAGGGACACACGCACCCAAATGTTTATAGCAGCAATGTCTACAATAGCCAAACTATGGAAAGAACCTAGATGTCCATCAACAGATGAATGGATAAAGAAGATGTGGTATATATGTACAATGGAATACTATGCAGCCATCAAAAGAAATGAAATCTTGCCATTTGCAACGACATGGATGGAAGTAGACGGTATTATGCTTAATGAAATAAGTCAATCAGAGAAAGACAATTATCATATCTCCCTGATATAAGGAAATTGAGAGGCAATGTGGGGGGTTTGGTGGGTAGGAAAGGAATAAACAAAACAAGATGGTGTCAGGAGGGAGACAAACCATAAGAAACTCTTAATCTCATAAAACAAACTGAGGGTTGCTGGGGGGAGGGGAGTAGGGAGAGGGTGGTTGGGTTATAGACATTGGGGGAAGGTATGTGTTCTGGTGAGTGCTATGAAGTGTAAACCTGGCGATTCACAGACCTGTACCCCTAGGGCTAATAATACATTATATGTTAATTTAAAAAAAAAGAATCTGTGTCAATCAATAGAAATACTATACATATAATACTTATATAAATATGTAAATGTTTCTAGTAGGCACGTTAAAAGATAAAAAGATGTTGAAATTAATTTAATATTCTAACTCCAAATATTCAAAACATTATCATTTCAACATGTAATCAATATAATAAAACTACTGGTGAGATGCTTTATTTTTTTTTCATAATAGTTTCTCTAGTAGTTTCTTCCCAGTACTTTCTCTAAAACTGCTCAATAGGTACATGTAGTTAGTGGCTGTCATGTTGGACTATGCAGATTTAGATGTACCATTTGTAGGGGTTAGGAACTCTAAAACTCTCTGACTCTTACCTCTGTCTCAGTTTGTCAGTGACCATGGGCAAGTTAATTAGATTTTCTGAGACTCAGTTTCCTACTACATAAAACAGGCAAAAATTATTTCTATCTCATTGGTTTGTTATAAGAGTTAAATGAATTCAAAATACCTGGTGAATAGTAAATATACTTCTCTAGACAATGCAAAAGGAATGATAGTGCCGAGAAAATTACCTGAACCTATAAGGGATTTTGAAGAAAAATATGCGTGATATGCGTGATATCAAAGTTGATTTCCATGCTTACCATGTTGTCATCCCAACCACCCAATCATGCTATTCTCAGTGCTTAATTCTTATTGCTGTTTTGAGTTCATTCTGCATGTCAGGTGTGAACTTGTCTTCTTTTGAGAGTAGCCTTCTCCTACTTCAGGTATTAAGATAAAATGCTTTCTCACAAATGGTTTCCTAAGAAGCCAAAAAGGCTTGAAAGTAAGAAGTAAAGACTTAGCCTGGTTTGAGATAGTTTTTCCTTAGGATAAATAACTTAGGTGGGTAGAATGCAGTGAGTTTTCATTATGTTCATTGAAATATGCAAATAAATGGAAATTGTTTACTTTCCTGATTGTACAAATTTTTCGCTAGGTTCAGAAGAAAATGAGACCCATTTTGTCAGCACGCACCACGACTGGCAGCACTTATATCCCTCGTATAACTGTCGGAATTCATGGACACCACGGCAATGTTGTCAAAAGCCTATTGTAAGTTATAATATTCACATAGCTGCCAACCACCTATAACAAGTGCCAGACATCAATAACTGTCCACATTGTCAAAGGGAAGCAGTAAGGACAAGCACCAATGATGCTGCAACCAGCATTGTAATAACTAACCAAGAGGACCATGTTAATTCATGACCGGGGAATCCTTTGAAGCTAGCCAGAGACCCCCTCCTCCCCCCCCCCAAAAAAAAAACCCACAAACACGAAAACAGAAAACACAAAGCAGGAATTCAGTCAGGCCATCCAGGCTGGCTAAGGCCCATAGAAAAATCAGAGCAAAGCCAATGCCTTGAATTACCCATTTAGGCCCCTAGGAAAAAAGGAATTGCAGAGTACACTGTTCAAAGGTGGTGATTTCTGTATATCACAGAATTTTGTGGTTCTTTTTTATTCTTGGAAATGGGTGCCCAAAAGATCATCGGCATTCTTTCTCCCATTAAGAAGCATTTAGAGGGTCCTGCTCGAGATCTGAGGAACTTGAGAGTTCACTTTCTCCAATCCCCTCAATTACCTCGGAAAAGATTGTGGTCCAAGAGCAAGTTACCTAATTGCTCAGAGTCAAATTGCCAGTTCCTGAGAATGTCCAGGACTAGAAGACAGATCTGCTAGGCTGGATTCTGCACTTTAGTCTTTCCAGGCTTTCTCGCTGCTCTGCTTTGACTTTGTTAGGGCAAGAATCATTTTCTGCTTTTCAATTTTGTTGGCATCCCAGGAATGGGAGAGGAGCTGAAGACAGGAATGGCAAAATCATAGTATTCCCCAGACTGGTAAATTCATTCAACTACTTTCCCAGGGCGTACTTACACAGTGGGTGGTCTTATGATTCAGTAAACTGAGACTTGTTGGTACCCTCCCAAAGGTATAGTTCATGCTTTCCACACTTTCAAGGTCCGGAGTCTGGATTGCTCCCTATTAGCATACTTATTTCCATGCAAGCACTATGAAAGTTTTTGTGAAGGCCTAAAATACAGCCAGAAAGTATCCTGGGATCTAGGAAAATGTAAGTCATTTAAAATACTTGTGTATATTTAGATTGTGTTAAAATATAGACATTTCCTCTTTTGTGTTTCTACCAAATCTAAGTAGTATCCTGTTCCCACAGAGCTAAAGTTCCTAGAATGCTCATGTACTGCTAAAAATTAACTTGTTTTATAAATAATACTTTATTCTTACAAATACTAGTTTTGTAGGCAGCTGTACAATTGTGCTAAAAGCTCTGGACTTTGAGTTACAAGAACTGAAATTTTAAGACTCTAATTGGCTACTTATTAGCAAACACTATTCCACCTAAAATGGCCCTGATTAGGATTAAATAAAATAACATATGTGCCAACATTGTATAAACTATAAAGCATTGTATAAATACAAGAGCTTATTATTTTGCTCAACACCAAATAGATATTTGCATTTATATATTGAAATCATTTATATTTATATAAAGTATTTTCTATATGATAGATAGGGATTATGTCCAGATTGGAGATGTTTATTGATAAGCTTCCTATCTAATTTTTGTGATCTATTTATTTTAACAAGACAGCTTACTTTATAGCTGACTTGAAATTTGTGTCAAATATTCAACGGACAGTGACTATAGCTATCAGACCCACTGTTTATGGTACAAAAATCAAACTAACCATTTATAAAAATTTCTGCAGAAGATTCCAGCTAATGAAAGCACCATTTGTGGTGTGCTAAAACATGCGCACACATAGGTATTGCCCCATTTATCAGACATGAGAGCTAATTACCTCATACACCACTATATCTCTTCCATTCTCTGCATTTCAATTCCCAATATTAACACATAGGTGGTCAAGCTGACCATCGAATAGCCTGCATGAGCATGAATGCATTAAATAATTTAATGTTGGAAGAGTTTATTAAACTGCCACATTCTAATCAGCATGCGTACCTGCCTTCATTAATTTTGCACTGGTCCATGGTGTGTCTCTACAGCCAACACGGAGAGCACTAATGTTAATAGGAGCTCTTAACAAACAGGACCAGTTAATCAAGGAAAATTTACTATTAACCACATGACCATGCATACTGCAATCCAATTACAATCAGATTTAACCCTCACCCTACCACACCCATTTAAACATCTTTCTTATTATTTGTCAATGAAACTGCAGAAAATAGGGTATCATTATTTCATTTAGAGTGAGAGAGATGTTTGCATCTGTACATGGTTGTGACCATGAGGGGATTTTCTACTTGCTCCTGTCCCATGTTGGAGACATTCAGTTTTGTTTAAAAGATCACTGTAAGAAAGCTCTGGTTCTGTCCCCTAAATGATTTTTGATTCTTTGAAATTAATTACAAAGAGAGAGTTTCTCTGAATGAACATCTCTGAATGAACTGAGTCAGGTGAAATTCAGCATTTGGCGAGTTATAGTTATTGCTATGTAAATGATGTGGATAAAATCTAAATCATTTAGCTTAACTGTTTAACAAAATAATCTGAGATAGTGATGGTAAATCTCATAGGATTGGAGGCCCATCATTTAACCAGATTTGGTTACTTCAAAACCAGTGAACTGGACAAACACCTATCATGACTGGCTGTTTCACATAGGTAGATGCACATAAAAGGGAAAAAGATGAGGTAATCAGGTTTTTTGTGTGTCTTCACTTCAAGTTGTCACGGTGCCTGTTTTATTACATGGGATCATGTAAGTTTGTATGTTTTTACAACGGATTTCTGGTTTAGTGATTACGCTATTTGTAGTAAAGAGGTATACCTGAATCAGAGTAAGAAAGAGAGCTCTAAGAATTCAGAAATGTCAATGGCAGTATTTATGAAAGATCAAGGAGAGAAGTTATAGCACTTTTATTAGTATTTTGTCTTATGATCACCTTGCTCTTTGGAATATTAGCCCACAATGAAGGAACTAAAGAAATATCCCAACGATTTGCCAAGAATTTCAGCTTGATAACAGAAGGGACTTTAAAAAATACTTTTTTTTAATAAATTTTTTTATTTTTTATAAACATATAAAGTATTTTTATCCCCAGGGGTACATGTCTGTGAATCGCCAGGTTTACACACTTCACAGCACTAACCATAGCACATACCCTCCCCAATGTCCATTACCCCACCCCCCTTTCCCAACTCCCCTCCCCCCAGCAACCCTCAGTTTGTTTTGTGAGATTAAGAGTCACTTATGGTTTGTCTCCCTCCCAATCCCATCTTGTTTCTTTTCTTCTTTTCCTACCCCCCAACCCCCCATGTTGCATCTCCACTTCCTCATATCAGGGATATCATATGATAGTTGTCTTTCACTGATTGACTCATTTCACTAAGCATGATACCCTCTAGTTCCATCCACGTTGTTGCAAATGGCAAGATTTCATTTCTTTTGGTGGCTGCATAGTATTCCATTCTGTATATATACCACATCTTCTTTATCCATTCATCTGTTGATGGACATCTAGGTTCTTTCCATAGTTTGGCTATTGTAGACATTGCTGCTATAAACATTCGGGTGCACGTGCCCCTTCGGATCACTACGTTTTCATCTTTAGTAAAAAATACTTTCTTAAAAGACTCTATCCTATTTAAGTCAGTTCTCCTTATTGGGCTAATAATGACTGTCTCCCTATCATATATCTTAATTTATTTTGGGTCTAATTATCTTACTTCGAGTTTGCAAACAATTCCATGTAGGTCTGCTGTGGGAATCAGATGAACTATACATTTATTTGGAGTGAGTTTGGGTAAAGGATACTCTTGCATCCTGCATCATAGGACAGCAGCTCTACATATGTGTAATAGTTTTTTTTTGTTGTTATTCACAGGCTTATAAGTGATTTTTTTTTTAGTTTTTCTTGTTAGAAAGCAATAATTTTACCTAAGTATTACTGCTATGTTATATAGTGGCCCTATCTGTTGAATATTAGTGTTCTCAAATGTAGAGCTGATTGGATAGCATTCTTTTTACAGAAGAATGGCCCACAAGGAATATCTAACTAGAGTGTAACCTTGAAAGAAAATGTGATGTAATATACAAAATTCAGTGTACATGACTGACCAGGAGTCTGTCCATTCCCCAAGGAGATGTTGAATTCCCTATGCCACTCTCAGGAGCAAGTAGAAAAGGGCTAAAGCTGCCAGACATGACTGAATATACTTTGACCACTTGGAAAAAAATACAAAGGAGATCTTGAATGACTCATACCACTCTTTCCTGAGGGCAGTAATTTAAGAAATACAATATCTGACAATATGTATCTTTCTCTTATTGTTCCTAAGAAATTATTGAGTAACATCATATTCAAAGGGAATAATTATTTTGAATTTAACCAAGAAAATAATATCCTCTGACTTGAATGAGGATGTTTTCCAAATGGCTGACAAAGTGTATCAGTAACTCTTTTTGGAACTGGTATTCCATATTTAGAATATCTTTATTTTGCTTTGCTTTGAAGGCTAAGTGTTTTCACCTTGATGGCTTGACCACGTCTTATCTATGTACATCATTGTCTAAACAAGATGTGAGGTTAGGTGGAAAAGCGTTTAAGGGATTGGGGGCTCTGAATTGGGTTTTTAGCTCTGCTTAGTTCTCTTATCTATAAAGAGGATGTGTTAGATTAGCTCATTTCTAAGGATTTCTGAACACACTAAGTATATGAAGTAGTGGAATCTAAGGAATAAGATTATCTTCGAAAGTTCAGGAACCTTAAAGGAGCAGTCAGGGAATGTTCAATGTATGACTTTAAAAAAATTTTTTTTCATGTTCAAAAATAAAGACATCTAATTCCAGGTCCCTTGCTGTCTTCCACTTCTTGCAAAATGTACAAACTCCACACTGAGAGATGATAATGCAATAATACCCTATATGACCCATAAATATAATTTAGTTTGGAACTGTCACATAATAATCACACATAAAGCCCTATTCATCAAAGCCCCGAGCTGGCAGGTCATGATGGTACTTTGATTATTTTGCACATTATTTGGGAAGAACCAAAAGGCACATTCCACACACAATTTAAGAAAGAAAAAGAGCTTAATAGAGGGTTTATCATTTTCACAATGTGGTTAATACCAAAAACATGAAAGAATAGATGTGCTAAATTGGCCAGGCAATTGCTGTCTGTCTCTGTCTCTCTCTCACACACATATACATATACATATACACATTACCATTGGACATTGAAGAAAGTATTTTGATGTCATGTAAGTGCAAGAAATATGAACGTAATAAACAGCATTCACCCTGAGTATTGGTGTTTGTCTGGAGTCACAGGAAGCATTCCCTAACTAAGATGACACAACTACTGAAGGTACTACATTTGCTTGAATAACCCCAGAGAGCTAGAGCTGGGAGCCTGGAGCTGGGGAAGGAGAGGGTGCGACGTGGGGAGGTCCTGTGCTGAGCTTGATGCAAGTTTATAGCCTCGCCTGCCATCCAGAGAGGGGGGAATCCCACAGGAATACCCTTAAAGCACCCACTTGTGAATGCACATGCATACACACCCAGCATACTTGCAGACGTGCACACACACACTGCTCAGCAGTGCCAGTAATTGGTGTTTTCCTGAGGGAAGGCAAACAGAGAGAGTGAAGGAACACAGCAGTACAGGTGTTTGATCTGCCACATCTGTGTGAGTTTTCTGTGTGAGCCCAGTATGCCACTGGCAATTCTCTTGAGACACAGGTAAGAGAAAGGAGAGTGTATAAGAAAGAAATTAAAATAGGAAGGGAAATCTTGAAACCCAGAATTGAAAACTGAAAAAAAAAACCCACTTTCCATTTTCTTTATTTGCCCTGCATCATTTTTTTTCTTTCTCAGTAACTTCAGCTTATGATGCTCTCTCTGTGGCAAACAGATAAGTCATTTCAGGTGAAACCCAGAATTGTACTTGTCCTTGGGTTACACTCTCCTAGGGTAAGTAACATTCAGTACAGTGTAACTAGTGCGACAGTTGGCCAGTTGTTCGGGATATTTCTGGCCTCCAGCAGGGGATGAATTTCAATATGAGATTGACTTTGCAAGGGGGAACTTAAAAAAAAAATTCCACAGCAAATCTACTATAAGGATCCAATGGACAGTATTTTTCACTATACTCCTGTTACTACCTTTGGAAGGACCCAATATTGGAATACATATTCATTCAAAATGTGAGATCAGGTTGAGGATTTTGCTAAAAAAATTGGGTCCAAAATACCAAAAAGAAAATCTCAGAATGTACTTTAATAAATGTTCTATTAAATACATACATGATGTGATATTGTATCAACTTAATTAATTGTAAAATTTAGCATTCATTAAACTGCATTTGAAAACAATTTGTAGGTTTAAATTTTCACTTTGTAAAATTTTCAGCTAGGTATGATGATTGCTGAGAGCTCATTACACATTGTGAGTCCAGTCAGTTACTTGTAGCCAAATAATTTCAAAAGCAAGTTTACAAATATTTTTTTTGAAAAATAATTATAGCAATATTGGGTTTAGTGTGGGTCGTGGATATATTTTTAATAAGTGTTGACATGTTGGGGTGGGGGACAAGGCCTCCAAAAGTAAGAGAGTCTAGGGCTAATGGGGATCTGGGAAAAAAAAAAAAAAGACCTGGACAAAGAGTCAACTGTTTTAAAGCAGCTTCATTGAAGGTCCTAGTGTTTTAAGGGACTATTTCTAGAATTCTCTGAAGGTGACAAAGCTGCATTCTTTATTCTTAAATTGAAGGGCATCAAGGTAGTCTTGAATATCTGCAGGGATGGTGAATGATTATATGAAACCCTTGTAGCAGGATGGCTCTCCCTGCCGCCTGGATACAGCCCTTGGACACCCAGCACTACCTGGTTGTTAACTATAATGATACCCTACATGTGGGCTCACTCTGACTTTCTAGACTCTTCACATGAGCTTTTGTAACCTTGCTCTATTTTACAGAAAGTCATGCAGCTGAATTCATCTCATATACTGCTCATCATGTCTTGAAGAAAATATCTTTCTCTCAGGATGTCCCTGGGCTTGGCATGGCAGCACATTAAGAAGACATTCCCCAAATCAGCATTAGGCAATTTTCTGGAGGAACTCCTTGCCTGGCAGGAGCTTTTCCTTTTATTTTGGGTTTCATCTTCATCCTAATAATCTAGGATAATTTGAAGAGTTAGCTAATGTTTATTTACATCAGACTAGCAAAGAAAAAGAAAATGATGATTCTGAGCCACAATAATACTATCCATTTGATCCCGAGACAGAAAATTAAACGAGGCTGGCAATGTTTTTTAAACACTTACTCTGAGTAACCACACAGTTAGCTACTGTCAAAACTGGCTTGTGCTGAATTGTGTTATGTGCTGGGCTGGATCTTTTTTTTTTTTTTTCCTGAATTGCACCAAGTGGATAATTTTAATTCACATTTACTGTATGCTAGAAGGACATAACTCTATCTCTACTTTCTCCCCTTCCCCTTTTCCTTCCCCCAGCTCCATTTCTCTCTTTTACATTCTTGACTTCTACTCTGACTTGCTTTTGGGCAAACTTCTAATAGAAATCTTTGTATCTCTCTCTGGGTCTACTTTCTTCTAGAAAAGACTCATTCTTATAAAAATCATGATAGTTTGACAAGCTGAGGGCAATTACCTGATCAATATCAGTCAGAATGAGAAGCCCATGATGGATGCCCCTTTGGATTGAAAGAAAAGCAGCAGAGACATATTAAATTAAGCTAGTCCCATTTGGCCCATCACCAGAAGATACTGAAACAAGGTAATTTGACCTTTAAAAAAATCGAGAGACTGTCTGCATCACCCTGGTATGAAGAAAGGTCTCAGACAGGGTAATTAGAGAATTTCAATAATTGCTGGCTTTGCAATAAAGGATTTTTTCAAGTCTTTTTTGGAGCTCAAACTAGAAATTAAGGAAAATTAGTGAGCCCATTTCCTCAGTTTCTGTAGAGTAGGTGGGGATATTCCATGGGGCAAGATGGGCAGAAGACAAAATGGAAAACAAGTCATTGCTACCACTCAGACACCATAAGTCTTAACCTATCCTTTTCAAGTTGGCAGGTTAATAAACGTTTTAATTATACTTTTAGTTTGGTACTTCTTCTAAAGCCAAACAGTAAATCTCTTTAGATTATGTTGTCATTGGCTGTTAACATAGCTAACAAGGCAATAGATCTCAGGTATTTAGCCATCATTACTTCTCATTGGCTCAAATCATCAGAATCAACAATGGCACACTCAGAAGAGTTAATACCCCCTCGAATCTAATCTAAATATCACTATGAAAAGGTGACCTTCACCAACTAACTGTACACAATGTTTTTTTTTTAAACAATTATACAGCTATAGGAATAAACAATGTTTTCAAAATTATTTAAATCATCTCCTTTTCTCTGGGGCAGTATCTTGAGGCATTTTTCTATTCTTCATCTGATCCAAAGATTAGTGGCCCTGAAATACATGAACAAAACACTCCAGGACTGAACATTTTTGGGACCTGGCATGGGTGACACTTTGAATTGAAATCTAGAGTGAGAGAGACCCTTAAGAAGTTAAGAAGTTGTCTTTTCTGTTGAGTGGTCTGAAACTTTGAATGTGTAAAAAGTACCCGGACAGTATGATCCAGTATGCCTGGGGAAGGTATAGGGAATCTGCATTTTCACGGGGTGGGGTCCCAGGTGATACTATGCTGGCAGTCCATGGACTATATATTAAGAAGCACTATGTCTAGTCTTCCTTTCTATTAGCCTCTGGCCGTGTGGAAACTACACCAGTTTAAGGTGATGAGAATCAATCACTTTTTGCAAAGGCTACCAGGAAATGGTCTAAGACTCATTCAGTCAAATAACACCATCCAAGGCTTTGATGTCTGTCACTTGCCTGTTAAGAACTGCCACTTCTCTTTCTCCAGCTGGAATCCCTTTGTTTCATTTCAGTGTGTTTTTCTTAAATGTATTCTTCTTGCAGTCGCATTCCCAGGGAAAACAATGAGTTTTTATTTTATCTTTTACCATTAAATATGTGCTCTCCCCTTTTAAACATAGGATGGTAAGGTTTCTGATTCCCTCCTAAGTGTCGAGCATCTTTCTTGCCAGGAAGAAGAAAAATTTGTAAATTAATTCATTCCATTCAGAGTTAAAGTGAAAGGTCTTGTGACATCATCACCTCTATTTTGTCTCTTGATCATTCAAGCCAGCCACACCAGGCTCCTTGTTATTCCTCAAACATGACAGGTGCACTCTCATTTTATGGCCTTTATTCCAACTGTTTTCTCTACTGGGGACACTCTTCCCAGATTTCCACTTTAAGTCTTTGTTTAAATCTGACCTTCTCCCAGAGACCTCTCCTCACCAGCTTATTTAATTCTGAAATGATTATATATATATGTATATACATATATATATATTTTTTTCCCCATAACATTTACTTCTAACATACTATTTATTTACTATTTAATATTCTTATTTATTTTCTGTTAATCCTTAACAGAGTATAAGTTCCAGGAAGGTTGGAATTTTATTTTTTAGGCTAATACAGAGCAGATAACTAGAACAGTACCTGGCATATAGTAAGTGCTCAGTAAATCTTTGTTGAATGAAAGAGTAAATATCTAATTTCATACGATATTTCCCTTTTCACAAACCTTTGCATTTAAGTCTAAGAACGATGAGAAGAAGCAATAGTTAAGAAAGCAGAAATTCATATATTATTTAGATTCTCATAAATTCACATATGATTCAGAAAATATATCTGAATAGTAGGTATTCTAGGTGAGTCTTAAATTATGCTACAAAGATTATTAACTTCTCAGCCTACTCCTCCAGCCATTTCACACTCTTTAACATGAATATTGATTACTGCTAGAACTGAAGGCAGAGTACTCAGAGAAAGTAGCAAATGAGGGAAAATGTTGAATGAGGGAAAGCCAGAATCAGCATTATCCTAATTGTATTGAAGATATTGTCAGGGACCTGACACTACCTTGGGGTTTTGTACATATTTCTATTGAAACTGATTTTGCCAAATTTATAGGAATAGCTACCATTTTGGAGAATTTATGATGTGGTACACATGATGCTAGGCTTCATAAACATCATCGCCCTACTTCTTCTGAGGAGACCTAGTAAGTGTGGTGTCAAGATTCATTGGCTTGCAAGTGGCAGAGAATCTAATTAAACTGTTACTTACAAAGGCAAACAAGAAAAAAATGAGTTCATTTGGTTTAGTATCTACAAAGTCAAGAGAAAAAAAAATGTGTTGATACTGATTACTCAAACATGTAAAATAAAAATAAAGATATATTAACTTTCTTTTTTTGTTGTTTTGTTTTGTTTTTAATTTATTTGTCAGAGAGAGAGAGGGAGAGAGAGAGAGCGAGCACAGGCAGACAGAGTGGCAGGCAGAGGCAGAGGGAGAAGCAGGCTCCCCGCCGAGCAAGGAGCCCAATGTGGGACTCGATCTCAGGATGCTGGGATCATGACCTGAGCCGAAGGCAGCCACTTAACCAACTGAGCCACCCAGGCGTCCCTATATTAACTTTCTGAACATTTAAAAATTATATCATCAGAGTACTTAATCTGAATTTATAGTCATATGTTCTAATCAGTTTCTTAACTTGACTAGGCCACAGGTTAACAACCCAGATATTTGGTTAAATCTCATTCTAGGTATGTCTATAGGGGTATTCTCGTTGAGGTCAATATTTAAACTGGTAGATGGAGTAAAATGATGGCCTTCCTCCATGTGAGTGGACTTCATCCAATCTGTTGAAGACCTAAGATTCCATCTCTCTGCCTGACTTTTGGATTGGGACATCAATATTCTCCTTCCTTTGGACTAGAACTGTATCACTGGCTTTTGTGGCTTTCTGTCTTGCAGATGACAAATGTTGGGGCTTCTCAGCCTCCACAATTGCATGAGTCAATTCCTTATAAGAATTTTTTTTTCCTATAGATATATGGAGATCTATCTCATGTATATGGATGGATAGATATAGACAGCATATTCATTGTATTGGTTCTGTCAAGAATTCTAATACAGGGAGGAGTCAAGATGGCGGAGCAGTAGCTGCTGAGACGACATCAGGTCCCAGGAGATCAGCTAGATAGCTTATCAAACCATTGCGAACACCTACAAATCCAACGGGAGATCGAAGAGAAGAAGAACAGCAATTCTGGAAACAGAAAATCAACCACTTTCTGGAAGGTAGGACTGGCGGAGAAGTGAATCAAAAGCGAGGGAGGATAGACCGCGAGGGGAGGGGCCGGCTCCCGGCAAGCGGCGGAGCCACGGAGCACTAAATCGGGACTTTTAAAAGTCTGCTCCACTGAGGGACATCGCTCCAGAGGCTAAACCGGGGTGAAGCCCACGTGGGGTCAGCATGGCCCCAGGTCCCGCAGGGTCACAGAAGGATCGGGGGTGTCTGAGTGGCACAGAGCTAGCAGGTATCGGAGTGGGGAAGCCGGCTACAGAGACAGAGCCGAGGAGTGAGCTCTCAGCTCGGGGTTACCTTGAACCGGTCGCAGGCTGGGTGAGCTCGGAGCACGGCCAGAGGCAAGGGAAACGGGAGTGGCCAGGGCTTTTCTCAGAGGGTGCACTGAGGAGTGGGGCCCCAAGCTCTCGGCTCCTCCGGGCCGGATATTGGGAGGTCGCCATTTTCATTCCCGTCCTCCGGAACTCTACGGAAAGCGCTCAGGGAACAAAAGCTCCCGAAAGCGAAACCGAGCAGATTACTTAGCCCAGCCCTTGGTAAGGACGGCGCAGCTCTGCCTTGGGCAAAGACACTTGAGAATCACTACAACAGGCCCCTCCCCCAGAAGATCAACAAGAAATCCAGCCAAGACCAAGTTCACTTAACAAGGAGAGCAGTGGAATTCCAGAGGAGGAGAAAGCAAAGCGCAGAATTCATGGCTTTCTCCCCATAATTCTTTAGTATTGCAGTTAATTCAATTTTTTCTTTAATTTTATTTTTTTTTCTGCTAATTTTTTTAACTTCTACCCTTTTCTTTTTTTAAGATTTTTTAACTAGTTTATCTTAACAATACCTTTTCCAAAAAAATAATAATCTTTTTTGAACCTTCATTATTATAGTCATATTTTATCCTTCATAGTATTTAACTTTATTTTTTGTATTCACATAAGGGTTTTTATTCTAAAAAATTTGGGGTACAACGTCCTCTAGTGGATCAAAAGATACCCTAAATCTAGCCCCAGGCTTGTTCTAGTCTCCAGCCTGAGCACAATCTCTCCACTTTCTTTTTCTTTATTCTCCCAACCAACTTAATCAACTCCTTTTTTTTTTAAATTAAAAAAAAAATTTTTCATCTTTATAGTCATATTCCATCCCTTCACTGTGTTTACTCTTATATACATTTTTCATTCTTTAAAATTTTGGGAGGTACTTTCTTCTAAGAGACCAAAATACCTCACAATTAAGTGGGTGACCCTGTTCTAGTCACCAGTCTAATATATATATATATAT
>PISX010030756.1:0-18350 GCA_004024625.1 Mellivora capensis | reverse complement strand
TATATGGAACCAGAAAAGACCTCGAATAGCCAAAGGAATATTGAAAAAGAAAGCCAAAGTTGGTGGCATCACGATTCCGGACTTCAAGCTCTACTACAAAGCTGTCATCATCAAGACAGTATGGTACTGGCACAAAAACAGACACATAGATCAATGGAACAGAATAGAGAGCCCAGAAATAGACCCTCAACTCTATGGTGATCAGTACTCTTATCTTTGATCCCCAGACGTGCTAGTTAGATCATTTAACAGCTAACCACAAGAAATAAAACAGCATCTAACCACAAGAAATAGCTACCATTTTTTTTTTTTGAGTACTTACATGTGGTAGGTTATGAGCTAAGTGCTTTGCATTAAATACCTCATTTAGTCCTTACAAGAATCCTACCAGTCAGGTAGTATTATCATTATTTGACAAATAAAGAAACTGAAGCTCAGAGAGGTTAAGTAATTGCCAAGATCACACAGCAGTTAAGTCACAGAGCTGGGGTTTGAATCTGCTCAGTGGGGCCCCCAATCCTGTCCATGTCAGTCCTCAAAACTGGGGCTTCCCTAACTCTGAAAAGGGAGGGAGACATTCTAGTCAGACTTTGGAGGACTGAGGTAGGGAAGAGCCAGAGCTTGAGGAATACAAAGCCAGGGTCCTCCTCTGAGGAGACTCTAACATAAGCAAGAGAAAAGGCAGTTGGGCCCCATTTGGGTAGACGGTGATGATAGGAATAACGCCGGAAGCAGGTTTCAGAATACAAGAAGGGACAAGACCACAGGTGCCCAAGAAGGCCGAGAAAGTTAGGGTCAGGGAAGGGGGTGTGATCTCCCAACAGAGATATCCAGCTCAGAAAGGGAAACATTTCTTCCTTCTTGGGCTCTCAGTCTGCCTGACAAAGCTGTTGTAAGACCTAGAATAACTGAAAAACCAAGTCCAAGCCCGTTGTTACCCATGGCGGTGGTTGTTGCCACACTGACTGGTGTGTTATTTTGGATCATCTGAGAAGACGACTCTCAGACAGGACCAGGTGTGTGAGGGATTTACTGGGGGGGGGGAGGAGAAAGGTGGGGGGGAACCTCCAGACTACAGTGTCAGTCTGACCCCCTGTGAAGGAGAGAAGGAAGGAGGGAGGGGTTGGTAGAAAGAGTCTCAGGGGCGCCTGGGTGCTCATTCGGTTAAGCATCTGCCTTCAGCTCAGGTCAGGATCTCAGGGTCCTGGGGTTGAGCCTCGCATTGGGCTTCCCACTTAGTGTCCCCCCCCCCCCACTTATTCTCTCTCTCACTCTTAAATAAATAAATAAATAAATAAAATCTTTTTTAAAAAGTCTCAGACAGCAGTGCAGTTCCAAGAAGAGTTTGGCTAGGCTGACAGGTACTTCTTGAAGCAAAATTGCCTGATAGAAAGTGTCTGGGGTCTCTCCGACTGTGTCTTTGTGGGTTTCCCCACTCAGTCACGGGCTGGGAGCAGTTCCCAGGAAGTGCGGCACACGCTCGGTAGAGAATCCAGAGAAACTGCAGCAGGGGCCGTCCGTCAATAGGGTCCCCATGGCAGGAGATGGGAGTAGTGCCTTCCCATCGTCACTTCAAATGGCTGTTCTCTTGCTGGCTCCAAAGCAGAGTAGGAGAGCTCACAGGGAACCAACGGCATGTCGGGTGGAGTGGTTAAGAGTGTGTGCAGAGGGGTACCCGAGTGGCTCAGTGGGTTAAGCCTCTGCCTTCGGCTCAGGTCATGATCCCAGGGTCCTGGAATGGAGCCCCGCATGGGGCTCTGGGCTCAGCAGGGAGCCTGCCCTCTCCCCCCGCCTGCCCCTCTGCCTACTTGTGATCTCTCTCTGTGTTAAATAAATAAATAAAGTCTTAAAAAAAAAAAGAATGTGTGCAGAGTCAACATGCAAATGTTTGTTAGCCTCTGGCACACAGCTGCCACCTAGCAATCCTAAGAGAAGGGTAGTTATCCTTCTACTCAGCAATTCAGAAGATGGCAATCTTCACGAGGAATTACACTCACTTTTCAGTTCCATCCTGGGATAACCAGGCATGTTTTTCCAAGGAGATACCTGCTCACTGCCTCTAGAAACGCCATCTCTTCCCTCTCTCCCTCCTCTCCCTTCCCACCCAGCCAAGGCACTGTGGGAGGTGGGAGAAGTGGGGAGGGGAGCTGGGCTCCAAGATGCTCCTTCAGAGCACAGGTGGAGAAATCAATCCACCTTCTGCTTGACGCGACCCTTCTGATTAGAAAGTCAAGCCCTCCTCCCTCTGGAGCAAAATTCTTCTGCTAAATGTAAGTTGAACTTGCTCTGTCTTTTTGAGATAAAGACTAGCTTCTGAACAAAAATGGTTTTGATTATAAAATGAAGGCTGTTAGCCAGTGAGATGGGAAATTTGAGGTTCCACCAAAAGGGTACAGGGGGTCTGAGGCCACCATACCGATCAGCAGGCTAAAGAAAATAGAGTCTACGCTCTGTTGACGCCCCTGGGCCATGCCATTCTTGCCCTCCCTGGTGACCATTTCATTTAATTATTTTTAAAGCAGAGTTTTATGGACTATTTGCCAGATGTCATGTTTGCTGGGGGCACCTCAAGTTTCAGACATTTATAGGAGTTGACCCTAGTTAAGATTCTGTTTCTTGCAAATGGCATTCAGTTTAGGGACTAATGTGTGGGATGGAAGAAGTGAGAAACCCCCGGTAGAGGGGCACTGAACACCTCCTTCTTCTAGAAAACATTGAGAATGTCTTAGAAAAACTTCAAAAGGAGAAAGACATCTACATACGGAGACTTTCTCAAATTGGCAGGTTCTGTCCTTGAAATACGGTAGTCTCACTAGACAGCACCTGCAAGATAAGTATTCCGGGAAATTATAGAAAAGCTCCTCCATCAGAGAGCCTGGCATGGCCTTCCTGTCCTCAACTGAGAAAGAGCCCAATTTTCTGGCATTTGAGAACAAGTAATATTTAAAGATTTAGGGAAAATTAGTCAAATGCACCTTGATTATAAACATATGTACCCATTTCATTTGGCTATTTTAAAATGTGGGTTTTAACCAGCTGCCATTAATAGCAAGTGGCTGCTTATCTGTTTTTCCCTCTTCTTGCAATAGACAGGGCAGAAGGAAAGAAACATTTAGCCATTTTGAATCTTTTTCCAGAGCAGGAAGAATTATTGACTATAAATTGTATCTTCCTATCTCATGAAACAAATGAAACCTCCTAAATTAAATAAAAGGAAAATTAACAATCAGGATTAGGTAAAAAGCATTACATTTCCTTGGGGCTCGAGTTACAAAGATATGTTTTTGTAAAAGAAAGCAAGGTCAGTTACCACTATTAAACTTGTATATTGTTTTATACTAAAGTCCTTTCAGTGGCCTCTCTGAGGGCCCGTTCAGTTTGCATTACACGCTAATAAACTCCAGGTGCCCAGGACAAACTGAATAATCAGAACCCGATGGCCCAAACTAGTTAAAAATAATGTGGTACATTCCTGGTTCTCTGCATTTAATTTATTGTTAATCATTGTTATTACTTACATTTATTGGGTAGTTTTTCCAGATTTATTAGGCACTACATTTAACAGTGTTATCGCTTGTAACTGACCATCAGTGGAATCGAAAACATATTTTTGTAAAGACTCTTAGCCTAATTAGTAAGTTGTTTCCCTCTGAGACTAAACAGACCCCAAAAATGACTGTGTTATTTTCCCCTTGAGCCAGAGGGAAACTCTGGTACAAAAACCCACTTTTGCTGGAACCACCTGTTGGGTGATAAGGGAAGGGGTATCATTCTAGGGACACTAAGATGACCTTTCCATTCAAAGTAGAAAAATGTGGGATTTTATTCTAGAGGTCAGGGGCAGTCTCCTATCTTGGGGCAGTTTGTGTCCTCCTATGGGTGTGACTTCCAGGGTGCCAAGGAGGGACAGGTGGGGAACCTGCCTGGAATCCTACTATCCAAAAACAAACCTTTGGGTAACTGGGAGAAGTGATCCTTTGACTAAAATTCACATGCAGTTGTAAGTGACTTGATATTCCCCCAACCTTTCCTAAGGGTTGTTTTGGAAAGAGGATGGGAGAGGAAGCAAAATACCAAAAGGAGAAAGATTAGGAAGAGGAGGAACAGAATGGTAGCCTTCTTGACCCAACTTCCCTGGTCCTAGTCTTGCCAGGGAGTCACAGCTATCACTTGGAACGGGGTGAAGGAATGGCTCAGGACAGAAGACCTGCCCCCGGGGATGGGGTCATTCTTTTGGCTCCATAGGCTGCACGAAGGTGAACTTGAGCGCGGCCCAGCCTTGGAGATCAGGAGGTGGTCCCCAGCACACACTGCAGCCCCTAGTGAACCCTAAGTGCTTCACACGCAGCAGGGAAACACACCACTTCTGGGCTGAATTATCAGCTGAATGCATGCTAATTCCTGTCACACCCCTCTGCCTTTAGTGGGAGCCTGTGGGGTCAAAGGGAAGACCACGACAGTGGGAGGCCTGAGTCTTGAGCTCTAGTGTGCTTTCCGACGAGCGACCTTGGGTACGTCGCTGTTCCTCCTGTGATGCTCGGTTTGCTCCTCTGTCAAGTGAGATGGCGTGGTGGTTGATGATTACAGTAAGGGCCCCAATTCTTCACCACCATCACCCCAAATCCAAATTCTTTGTCAAGTGACTTTGCAATTCCTGTCCCCTAAGAGGCAGAGTCCATGTCCCTCCTCCTTGAATCTGGGCTGGTCTTATAACTTGCCTAACCAGTAGAAAGCCAGTAGATGGGACAATGTGCTAGTTCAAAGTGGAGGCCTTGTGAGGCACTGGTGTTTCCAAGTACTCTCTAACCTATCATCCTGGGGGATGAGAGACACATGGAGCAAGGCTGAGTCACCCTGGGTTCCCTAGTCAAGGTCAGGCTTGGTCAGCCACCCACCAGCCAATCCTTAGATGTGTGAATAAGTCCAGCCAAGATCACCAGGGCCATTGACCCCAGACATGAGAACAGTAAATGCTTGTTACCGTGTGCCACTGAAGTTCCCAACTATTTGTCATTCAGCATTATTGTGACAATACATGTCTGATAGATGGTGCTGTTGGATGACTTCTAAGGTCCATTCCAGACCAAATTCTACCAGCTACTTAGAACCTAATCCAGTCCTAATTGTACCCACCCCCACCTCCAGGAGACATTGGTAGTTCTTTTTACTGCCTTAGGCCTATTTTAAATAGAGAATGATAATCCTTATCTCTCTTAAACCTCTTAGGCTGGGCGCCTTACAGGGTATTTCCAAGGACAAATTTAATATTCAGTATGGAATCACTTTGAACTATTCAAAAGGCAGACATTTAGGAAATTCTTAGCCATAATAATGCTACATCTTCTTAGGGATCTCATTAGGAACCCCCTAAGGTGACATCACTTAGAAGATAAGCAAAAAAATCAAGTAGATGTTGTTTAAAAAAACCATTTGGGTCTCTTACAAGGTATTCACATTAAATGCCCTAAATTAGTATTTTTGTTTCTGAGCCACAGTATCTCAGCGCCTTTTGATGCCTCTCTGGGTACTTCCTCACTAATTTTATGTTTTTGATCCAAATCATTTTGACCATGGTTTAGCTACATGAAGCTAAGGGAGAATTTATGATAAACTGGAGGGACAGTGAAAAGAAAGAGACAAGAAAGAAGAAAGGTTATTCTATTCACTCATCCATTCTTTCAATAAATACCTACCAAGTGTCAATTATATCATAGGCCTGCATTTGGCCCAGGGGTTTTGGGGTAATGAAAAATGATCCAGGATTTGCCCTCATAGGTATTAGGGGTACATGTTAGAGGAGAGAAACGCACTAAGAAATTAATTACAAATATGTTAGCCTAATCATTCATTTGAAACTTAGCCAATAAAAGAAATGCATCAAGCATCCTGCCTTTCCAATACAAACTGTGTCTTAGAGTAACTAAACAGAAGTTGAAGGCAAGTTTTTCTTTTTAGAAATATTCTCACTAGGGGCACCTGGGTGGCTCAGTCAGTTGGACTGCTAACTCTTGGTTTCCACTCAGATCATGATCTCAGGGTTGTGGGATGGAACCCTGTGTCAGGCTCTGTATTCTGCATGGAGTCTGTTTCAGATTCTCTCTCTCAGATAAATAGATAAAATCTTAAATAACCAAAAGGAAAGAAAAAAAAAAAAAAGGAAGATACATTCTCGCTAACAAACAGAGAAAGAAAAATAGAGTGTCACTATTTTACAGTCCTTACAATGAATGAATGGATCTAGATGTTAAGCATCAAAGACCATTAACATGAAAGAGAGAGACAACCAGACATTACAGGCCTCCTGATGGAGGAAGACATCACCTCTTATGGAGTAGACTTGCTGACCCCCAGTCCCTGGGGAGAAAAGAATTGACCTTTAATCCAATCAAGTCTTAAGAAACCCCTCTCAGTTACAGGAGAGTCAGAGGACAGAGGAACATGTTCAATCACACCAAGGCGATGCAGTCAGCAAAATCTGGACTATGGGAAACTCTACTGAACAGACAAACTGAGTTTGTTCACAAATAAATTGCAAAGAGGGGAAAGAGATCGAGGAGGAAACTGTTGGTAAACAACAAACACTTAAAAGACATATCAAGATGAAACAAAAAGGAAGATATCATGTAATAAAACAGAAAAGGAGGGAGGTAATAAAACAAGGAAGAGATGAACATAAATGTCAGGAGAGTGGTGATTTTTGGAGAGAGGCCCCTTCTGTAGAGCTTCAGGATCTATTGGCAAAGTTCTATTTCTTGAGCTGAGTAGTGCTGTCAATGTTACTTACTTTATAATAAGCCATGAAGTTACACTTTTTATCTAGTTTTCTGTATCTTTTACATTTCACAGGGAAACAGTTAAAAACACTTAATTATATACATTTTAAAATATCACAATTGATATAAATACTTCTAAGGAGAAGTTTCAGGGACTAAAAGGGCTCAAGAAAGGCTTTTCCTAGTCTGCCAGAGATAACTAAATAAGGAAATGAAAGAAGAGCTCCAGGCAGAAAGAATGGCAGGAGCAAAGGTCGTGTGGTGAGAAGAGGCACTACTAATCACAGTGCCTGCCACAGAACCTGGAGATGAATGGTAGTTCTTCTAATAAATGCTTATTACATATAGCTGGGTAAATGGGGCTGGGGTTCACCCACTGGGTGCATTCATTACCACTGTTGTTGTAACAGTTTACCACAAACTTAGTTGCCTAAAATAACATACATGTATTAACTTGCAGTTCTGTAGTTTAGAAGTTCAACACAGGTCTCATGGGTTAAGATCAAGATGTGGGCAGGACTGAGTTCTTCTCTGGGAGCTCTAAGGAAGAATCCATTTCCTTGCCTTTTTCAACTTCTAGAGGCTTCCCCCATTTCTTGGCCTGTAACCCTCTTTCTCCATCCTCAAAACTAACAAAAAGGGATTGAGTTCTTCTCATAACACATTGGAGGAGAGGACCTCCTTTGCCTTCCTCTTCCACTTTAAAGAACATTTATGATTACATTGGGCCCACCCAAAGAACTCAGAGTAATCTCCCTTAAGATCAGCTGATTAGCAAACTTAATTCCATCTGTAACTTCAATTCCCCTTTGCCATGTAACATAACATATCCACAAATTCTGGGGATTTGGACTTGGACATTTCAGGGCCCATCATTCAGCCTACCACACTGAGCAAACATTTACTGAGCAACGACCATGGGCCAAACTTTTAGTGTTAGGACGGGATGAACAGATAAGGTTCTTGTGCTTGGAGAGCTTGTGACCCAGAGTGGGAGAGAGCCTATAAAGAGGTAAGCAAATATGTAAGTGGTCTTAGCCGATTGGAACTAAAATTGGGAAGGAGAGGGATAAAACCAGTTATGCTGTGCCTTCAAAGACACTTATTTATTAATTTCCTACTTCCCACCAACTGGAACTAAATCCAGAATCTCCATTTAGCTCACCCACAACATTACTCTATTTCTAGTTGGTTTTTATATTTTAAAAGCCACCTAAAAATTAAGTTAGGGTTTGTTTTCTTTTAAGTCCCCCTGTACTTATCTCTGGAATCCAATGTGGACGGGTTTTTAAAAAAATATTCTAAAACATTCCTAATATAAAACTTCTCTGCTTCTGGTTTCCAGGGGAAATTTATTATTTGAGGGCAGACTTTTAAACATGTCACTCTTTGCCAGTATGCCTCAGGGTACAAGTACAATAAATAAAGGGTATATTGAAATAGAATATTTCAAATAACTAGCAGCATCATTAAAACATCAAATTAAATGAACAGAAAACAAACAGATTCTAGTTTCCTTGTATAATCAGATATTCTTCATTAAGGACTCTCAAGTGGATTGTAATACCAACTACGCCAGCTGTAGCTTCCCAGTTAAGTACTCGTCTTACTGGCAAAAAAAAAAAAAAAAGAAAGAAAAGAAAAGAAAAAGGGAGCATATACCTCAGCCCCACCAGACACCCCAAACTTACCTCGGTTTGTCTAAGGTTTTATAAGAGCTCTGAAGTCAGAACTAGGTCATCAGTCCAAATCCTAAATCAGGGCTCTGTTAGCACAGCTAACAACCATCAAGATTTTCTAGCCTCTTTGAAGAAGAGAAATGCCTCCCACACAGTAGCTAGAGTTCAGAGACTCACCCAATGGCCCCGGGTCTCAATGGTGCTCTTGGCATTTGGGATGGGACAGTTCATCTAGGCGTGCCAAGATCTTCAGCATTTCAGCTCCCTCTCCCCCACCCCACACTCAATGTCAGTCGGTGGGTCAAGCAAAAATGCCTCCAAACATTTCCAAATGCTCTCCTGGGGTGGGGGGTACCCTATTTCCAACAAAAGGCCTTCTCAGCAGCCTCAGTCCATAGAGAATTCTCCTTGTCCCTCTAACACCCATAGTATGTTCTGCCCATGAGAGATGGGGAGTAATCACCACCATAGACTATCAACATGGTGTGGACGCAACCAGCCCCCTGTACATGGGTGTCCATCAGCTGTGACAACACCTCCATCCCAGCCTGTAGGATAAGCAAGGGATCTCAGCCAATAGTCCAAGGGGAGCTGGATGTGTGGTGGTTAGGGGCACAGGCCAGGGGTCAAAAACCTGGGTTTCAGTTCGAAATCTGCTATATCCTTGCTGAGTAAGCTTGCACCATTACTTAACCTCCTTAAGCTTCAATTTTGTCATCTAAAAGTGGGGTAAAATTTCATTTACTTCCTAGGTCATGAAAAGACTAAATGAAATAATCTATGGAAAGCACTTCGAGCTATTCCTGACACTGAATACTGGGTATTGTCGCTGTTTTTATGGTCAGAGATAACAAAATTAAAACAGTTCTCCAAAAATGACATCTTAGGCAATTTTCTGTTTATTCTATATGCGATAGATGCTTGGAATTTTTTTTTTCCTGGTCTCCTTGTCTTCCTGGCAAGGAAATCATTTCTGGGTCTCAATCACTGCTTCTTATAGTTTACTGGAAATTTATTCTTGTGTTGATAGAACATGAAGCCAAGAGGATTGTGTATGACTGGCCCAAGAAAAGCAGCATACTGGAGGTGGCAGCAGTGCGTGGAGACGCAATCCACACTTAGGATTCCTCCACCGAGTCTCTCTGCTAATGGTGTCACCACTCTCCCTTTTGCTCAAGCCAGAAGCCTAGGTCTTGTTCTTGACTTTTCTTTTGCCCTTTCTCCTACCTACACACACCAAATCCAGTCCATCAGCAGGGGCTACCTCCCAAATATGTCTTGTACTATCACCAGCTCTCCCACTCCCCTGCCACTACTCCATTCCAAACCACCATCATTTCTTTCCTGGAATTTTGCAGTATTTTTCTTGATTGATTCATTCTTGCTCCCTTCTAACCCATTTTCCCACAGAGCCCCCAGAATACCCCTTTAAAAAATCAGATTAGGCTTTCGTTCTCCCTGCTTGAAAATCCTCCAGTGCCTGTCACTGCCCTTAGAATGAAACTGGCAGTCCCAGTGTCATCCAGCTCCTGTCCACTGCTCTTGATTCATTATCCAATACCTTGTCTCCCCATGCTCACTCTGTTCCAGCCACATCGTCCTTCTTTTTTGACTCAAACCAACCAAGCCTTTTCTCTCCTTTGGAGCCCACCCCTGCTATTCCCACTGCCTGGAACCTTCAGCACCCAGATCTTTGCATGCCTGGCTTCTGCGTGCCCCTGGGATCCCAACTTGGCTGTCGCCTCATCAGAATGGCTTGTTCTCTGCCATCTTCCTAGCACCCAGAAGGATGTCTGACACATAGAACACACTCCATGGATGTTTGTGGGTGAATGAATGACTGAAGAGTCAAAACAATTGGACATAGTTTTATACGGGATGACAACAACACCCTAAGTGAAAGGTGACAGCACTCATTCTTTCTACGAGGCGTTTCGTGTACTTTAGGGAGAGAGAGATCAACCCACCCCCTCCAAACATCCAGTCCACTATGCCAGAGAAAGCTAGAAAACATGACTCCTCAGAACAACAATGAGCTGAGGGTCATGCTTCTTCAAGAAGAGGATTTGTGCCAAATGCTGTAGATAGCTTTCAGAGTTAAGCAACCACACGGTTGCCAACAGCCAAAGAAAATGCTACAGCTCATACCAAAAGAGTCTCTGCAGCTCGGGCTGACATTTCAACACAAATTGGATTACTTTGTCCTTCCTGGAAATGCGTGATCTGGTCACATAATAGGACACTATTCAATTAGCAAGGTTCCTGGTTGTTCTGAAAAGTACAGGAAAAGTGGTTGCCTTTTAGAGGGAGCTTCATGACACAAAAGAATCTGTAACCTGCTGCCCAACTTTGCCCTAAGCTCTGGTGTCCCAGAAAAGCAATCAAATGACATTCTTGACAACCAGACAGAAACTCGTATCTCTGGGTCGGTGCAACATCTCCCCCAGGAGGGATTTCCTGGGAGGTCTATTTGAGATCAGAGTGTTTCTCACCAAAAGGACACAACAGGCATTTAATCAATTTTGTTATTTTAATCTGAGTCTTAATAAACAGTATCCACGTGGAGGTAATCATTGAAGACCTAGGAGAGGATCAGGCCACGAGAGGAGGGAGTAAATGTCAGAGAAGGAGACAGAGGATGCAAAGGGGGATGGGCAAGTGACAGCAGAGGAATCAAAAGAGGAGGCAAAAACAAAAACGAAAAAAACCCACGAAAAAAACAAAAGAGAGTGGGGCCAACCTGAAAGACTTGACCCAAAGCTCCACAAGTCATTGTTTTCCTAATGTCCCTCCACCCCCACCAGCACTGGGCCATAAGCTCTTTATAAGCCTGACTATAGGTAATTTACCTCTCTGTCTTCCTATGCAGGGTCTAGCCCTGGGCCTAATGAATGAATCGCAAAGCTAAAGAGTGAGTGAAGAGAAGAATTTAAAGTCTTCTGAACTTTGGGTTGCACCAACCCAGTTCCATAGCCAGCCGAATATCAAAAGCATGAAAACAATCAGCACATAGGCACCATGCATGCTGTTTCTGTCCTGTTCATCCTGGGGGAGTGGAGGGCAGGGGCAGGTCCGGGGCCTAGAAAAGTCCACTTGTCCCACTTTGACTGAGACTTTCCTGGTTTTATAAGGGAACATCCCATGTCTCGGGAATCCCCTCAGTCACCCTAAACACAACTTTCAGCAAGTATTTGTTGAATGGTTGAAAGATGAGACTCCCTCCCAGAGCTGTTGAAGGATCAATGAAAGTGTGTCTATAAAAAGGCTTTAAGAATTCCAGTTGGAAAGTGTCACCCAGTGTCAACTGTGATTAGTGTGGAGTTTTGTGCTAATTGACAAGAAGAAACATCTAACTTTAAGTGCCAGATGCACCTGTCCCCTGGTCCTCGGGACCCTCACCGGACCCAGTTTACAAAATGGCAGAGTTGGGAAGAGAGTGGGAAGGTAGGAGGCTGCAGGTTGTGGTCCTGGGACCACAAGTCAAACCCTGCCCATATCAAACTTTCTGCCAGGACCTGTCATCTCTGAGTTGGGATCCACAGAGCAAATAATAAACCCACCTTGCCACGGGGTCCATCAAAAGTGGAGTGGGGAGTGAAAGTGATTGAGTTGTCCATGACCAGTAAATCAAAGACATTCTCCCAACATCCCCAGACTTCAGGCCCCTCCACCACCACCACCAGACAAATCTCTATTGATGCCATTTCTTTGCCTCATAGGTAGTATGCAGATAGGAGAACCCCCAGGGGAGTGAGAGTGTCTCACATGATAGAGATGGGTAGGTGAGCAGTGATACGAGAGAGAGAAGTGGCTTGGGTTGGGGAGAAGCCAGTGGAGCAAGGATGTGGTGTAATATAAGGGCAAGAAGCATTTTCATAAAGATTTAATGTGGGGAGCATACCTTCATTTATCCCTCTCCCTATCCCTTTACAAAGGCTCTTCTGCAAAGATTTATTCTTTGAGGCCTTTGGCTCCAAAACTGTGCTCCTTTTGGATGCACCTAACCAGCATTAAGGACAGCAAAATGGGGCCCAACTGGACAGAAGCGACACTTTCCTTACATCTGGCCAGTGAGAAAGAGAGCTAGGATTTGTCCTTGGATAGATGACAGGGCTGTGGCTGAAAGGGAGAGAGAGAGTGAGAGAGAATTAAAGAGAGAACCCAAAGATTGGATCTGCCTGAGCTCGTAGTGGGAACTGAGAGAGCGCCAAGATTTCAAATGTAGCCAGAGCATACCAGCACACCACCTTGAGCCTCGGCCAAATTGCCATTTGCTTATAGAAATGGGTACCATGGGTATGTGTATGTCCACCAAATCAAATCCCGGTGTTGTTTTCTTCCACCTGCAAACCATCTGAGATCCCCGACCCCGTGTAGATGCAGAAATTTCCAGAAAGCCATCTGCATACCTAATAAGCTGGGCCTCTCTTCAATAGCATAATAGCTGAAATTCTTAGTGCCTTTGTGTTCCATAACATTCCAAGGCTCCAAGCACATTATCTTACTGTTTCTGACTATAACCCAACAAAGGAGACTGATAGGATCATCCCCATTCAGCTGATGAAGAACTTGAAGCAAAAAAGAAATCAGGCTGAAATGACCCAGCTGGCCTGAACAAAGCTGATAGGAAATCCCAGCCTCCTGGTAGCCCCTTTCTGCAAACCAGTGCCTCTTGCCTCCAGATGACGGACCAGAGGCAAAGGGCACAGCCACAGAGCCTGGGAATTTGGCTATGCACTTGGAGCCAACCTCGGCTTAAGACTGACACTGATTCTGGATCTGAGCAGGGTCAGCTCCAAGCGTGCCCTGTGGGCTTGTGCATATGGTCTTGGGGCTTGATTTCTCCCAGGAGTTTAATCAGAAATTTCCTTCAATTCTTTTCATAGCCTTTGAGTGTGAAGGTTGGAATCTAGACATTCAGGGGGTTACTTGTGAACTGTCAGCAGGGTCCTTTGGACCATTCTGTGAAAAAGCCCAAAATAATACCCAAAATTCCTCAGGGACAGGAGAATCAAAAGAGTGACAACCAGCCAACTGAGAAGTCCTGATGAAAACCGCTAGGTCATATTTTTCTATAAGCATTGTCACCTACTTGAAAGTCTGAGTCATTTTGCCAGTCCCAGGGAGGGTGGATGAGTCACATTGATGAGAAGGAGACTTTTTTTCTTTAACCCAGTTCTCTAACCTTTTACATGAACACTCTTGGTCTGCCCTGCTCTTAAAATACCCAGGTGGGTTGTATAAGATCCCGCACCATGATTATTTGTGCAAGGTCACTCCTTGTATTTGTGAATTTGAGTCTTTTATTGCTCAGAATGAATGTTCTCATTTATAAAAAAAAAAAAAAAAAAAAAAAAAAAAAAAAAAAAAAAAAAAAAAAAAAAAAAAAAAAAAAAAAAAAAAAAAAAAAAAAAAAAAAAAAAAAAAAAAAAAAAAAAAAGGAAGAAAGAAAAAAAAAGAAAAAGAAAAAATTCAACCCAAGTTCTAATAGCAAAAATAATTCCATATCCTCCCACGGAGCTGGAAACTTAAACTTAGTCATGGAGGAATGGGGCCTCGGGATCAGAACTGAAAATGACTAGTTTCCCAGCCCAAACTAAGTAAAGAGCTGGAGGAAGAAATAGGAAAAAATGAATGGGACTTAAGGCCTTCTATCATTTCCACAAAACAAGCTACCCAAGTGATTTAGGCTCGGGTTGTGCTTTCTCAAGTTTTATTTCTAATTGAAGATGGCTTTTGGAATTTGTTGACACAGTTAAGAAGAGACGCCCCAAATTCTTTCCTTTTTTATCGAGCTCAAACACCAGCAGAAGGAGGAGGGACAAAGCACAAGAGGAAATAGAGACTTCCCTGTGAAGGTCATCCTGGGTCACCTAGTGCTTTGACATCAGAGTGATTTAACTAGAAATGCTGCCTGGGGTGTATTTAGTAGCTTAATAGCCACTGACTGTAGAAGGCCTTCATTCCTTCTACACTGAAATCCACAAGCCATCCGTATTGCATTCTCAGAGCTTACAACAGTGTCCAAAATTCTGTACTGAGAATATGGTTTAATTCTTTAATATGTCTTAAAAATATCTGTGTTTTTTCTTTAAATAAGGCAAAAATAGGGTGAGGAATTGGGGTAGTATCTGCACAATTCTTAAGTCTTCCCATTTGGAATGGAGGATTTGATCTCCTGATGTGGATGACCCAAATTAGTGAGCTACATTGATTGTATGTGTCAGCTTCTGCTACCATGACAAGTATCCCTAATGTCTCAGTGATTTCAATAACAGTTACTTCCTGTTCAGGAGCAAGGAGAGCTGTGCATTAGCTGTGGCTTTGCTGAGATCTGCTGGGCTTTGCTGTGATTAGCTTAACTCAGCAACCTGTGTCTTCTCATTCATGTCCTCCTGGTGAACAGCAAATACTCAATGGGACAAATGAAAGCCCATGATACCTTTTAAAGTCTCTGCTCAGAATTGGCACACTGTCACATCTGCTCATATGCATCGACCAAAGCAAGCCAAATGGGTAGGACTAAGGACAATGAGACAGGACTATATGATAGAGAATGGGAGGGAGTGAATGTAGTTGAGGATCATCATCCAATCTACCGTAGCCTACCTTCTTGGTCACAAATATTTACTTTTCTCCTACCAAAAAATATATATTCACTTCTCCTCCCTAAGCCATTCCAAGAGCCTCACTCAGTCATGGCATTGGACGTAAAGCCAAGGACTTCATGATCTATATCAGATTTAGATGTGGTTACTCTTGCTTTGAGAACTATGAACCAAAAGACAAATTACTGACACTCGCTACCCTACACACACACACACGCTACAGCAGTAAAAAGCTGCAACAAACACCCTCAGCTAGAAAGGAAAGAATGGGAAACAGCACTCAGTGAGTACTCATGATGATTAATTTGATATGTCAGCTTGTTTGGGCCATGGTACCCAGATATTTGGTCAAACATTATTCTGGATGTTTCTGTGAAAGTGTTTCTGGTTGAGATTAATATTAAAATGAGTAGAGTTTGAGGAAAGCAGGTTACCTCTCACAGTGTGGGTGGGCCTCATCTCAGTCAGTCAAAGGCTTTAACAGAACAAAGCCTGACCTCTCCCAAGCAAGAAATTCTGCTAGCAGACTACCTTTGGATTTGAACTGCAATTCTTCCCTGGGTCTCCAGCCTGCTGGTCTACCCTGCAGATGTTGGCCTTGCTAAGCCTACATGATTGCATATGCCAAGTCTATCTCTCTGTCTCTGGCTCTCGCTCTCTCTCTCTCTCTCGTGAGAGTGACATAGAGCCAACATGTATATAATTTGTACATATTTATAATATTTATGTATTTATAATATATAATGTCTCCTGTTGGTTCAGTTTCTCTGGAGAACCTTGACCAAGTGTGCTTCAATGCAGTCCTGATATCTTTCTCAGCAAATACTGTAAAGCCCTATGGGAGGGCCTGGAACCCTTCTCCATTAGACCTTGGTCATGATTCCTGGGAGAAGCTCTGCAGCCTAATGTTCTCCATGGCTCCTGACTACACTCTCTCTTCCTTTTCCATTACCTGACAATGGAAAATCTGCCCATCCTGGGGGTCAAACAGCTTTCTCCGTGAGTTCTTCCCGCCCACGCAAGTGCACACCTAAGGGTTGTTTGACATCTTGGATAATCACTGTCCCTTTGGTTCAGTCAGGTGGCACCTTTGGCCGTCCAGCTCTATCAGAAACTCGGTTAGGCGTGTGCATGTGTGTGTGTTTATGAGCTTAGTTCCCGGAAGCTCCGCACACCAACAGCAGCACACACAATCTTTTTCCAGACCTGCCTCTTTCTATAGACTCTAGATCTAAACTTATCAGGCCTTCGTGGGACTACCTTAGGATATTGGAACCTGCAAAATCTGTGCATAGGCAAGGACTCAAGGGGGAGAACATATACTATTCAGAGGTCATAGTAAACGCATGATGGCCAAGCTCTCATTTGGGTGTTTGTCCTAGGGCTGTGAGTTCATTTGAAAATATTTTGCTGGCTGAAGCTACAACCTTTGACTCTGCAGGTCTGAGGATGTCTGGTTCCTCTCTTGTCTCTTTCATCCCTGCAGGGAGTGAGGGCATTGTTAAAGACGGCTTGCATGGGAGGCGGCCGGAAGTGGAGTCCTGAAGGATCAGTAGGAGTTCAGCAGCTGGAAGCGGCAGGAGGGCGGGCATCTCAGCACAGAGACCGCAGGGAGAAGGCAGGAGCGGGTGGCCAGGAGGGCAGTGCAGCTCATGCTGGCACACTGGAACCGGGAGTGGGAGGACAGACGAGGATGAGCCGCCATCCACAGGGCATTCTTCGAGAACAGGGGGGACCCGGGCTGTCAGGTGTCAGAGTGCAAACTTTACCCAGAGGGCTCACTTAAAAGAGTTGTGTTGCACAGTCAGACAGAACAACGTGCAGGCTGCCCGTCATCTGCACGGGGTGCACGCGCCAGCGAGAGCTGTGCCTCATCACAGCTTTACAAGGCCTCCCATTCTCTTCTTAAAACCTGGAAAACAAAGCGCACGAAGCTAGCTGGAGAGGACGATCTACTGTTGCAGGCAGCAAGAAAGAACAGCCTTTCGTGTGAAGGCAAGCGCACACAGGCCCCCAGGGGGCTCGCTGCTCATTTTCATGTTTCCCGAAAACTGCACTTTACTCTCAAAACTTCCCTCTTCCTTAGGCATTTCCAAGAGCCCAGAGTTCAGACCGGCAGGCACAAGCAGGCTGCTCGTCGTTTACAGAATAATAAACCTTGGGATGGCATCTGCCAGCGATTGGCCCAGCTTCTGCATTCTGACTTGAGTGTCAGAGACACGCTGTTTCTCAGGCCTCCCGGGGATCAGGTTCTCTATGAGGCTGTGGTCTCTGGTTCCTCTCCTTCATTTCTTTGTGTTTCTTCTTCCACTTCATGCCTACCAGCCTGGGGGAAGAGTGCCCAGCCCTGCTTCCCGTCCAGGTCTCAGCACAGCAGAACTGGTCCAATAGAATTCTAGCCACAAACACAAAAACTGATCTCAAGGGCAAAGTCAGGTCCTGGGTCTTTACAGATTGGGGTTCTGGTCTTAGCTCTGCGGTGTCCTTGAGGCACTTCCCAAGGAAACTCACTTCACCTCTCATGGGGAGAATGAGGGGTACAGGCTTCACAATTCCTTGAAATGCTGAGATTGATAAGGTCCGTTTCTTTCATCATCTTTCCACGGATGTCCACTCAGGGTTTTGGGGAATGGCCCAGAACTGCCCGTGGAGTTGGAGAAGATATATAAACTCAACTTTACCCCTTGCCCCCGCTTCTGCCTTGTGTTTTGGAAGAGCAGCTCTCGATACCCTTGGGATCGTCAGGAACCCAAGCAGGGTATCGTGCGCCCCAGAGACCCCCATAAAAGCATCTAGGAACCCTCTCTGTTGTTTACAACTATATACGCATATGGAAACTCTAATGGAGACAAATGATATCTAACACAGAGAATAAATATCTCCACCAAAAGATACCCTGAAAACATGACTTCAAAATAATGAAGCCTCTGCCAGATTTTCTGGAGATTAGCTTATTTGTAGCAATTGTGGTCTGTTTGACATTTAACATAATGTGAATTATGGTCACCAGTAAAAAACAATAGTAATTCTCTTTTCTTTTACCCTGGAATGACATCGTAAATGTTATGAGAGTCAGCCTTTGCATGTATAACAATGGCACTGCTGCAGAAATGGGATTCAGGAGTCCCCAGTTGTGAAATTAAAGGTAATTTCAGATGTGGTTTTCAGGAGGTTGTCTTTGAGGAGAAGAAGAGGTAAAAACATAACTGCTAATTCAATCCATTTTATTAATAAATATTATTTATTATGGATTTAGCAATCCATTTTATTTTTTTTTAATCTTTTTTTTT
>PISX010030755.1:0-18307 GCA_004024625.1 Mellivora capensis | reverse complement strand
GGGCACCTGGTTGGCTCAGTGGGTTAAAGCATCTGTCTTTGACAGAGGTCATGATCCCAGGGTCCTGGGATTGAGCCCCACATCGGGCTCTCTGTTCAGCAGGAAGCCTGGTTCCTCCTCTCTCTCTCTGCCTGCCTCTCTGCCTACTTGTGATCTCTATCTTTCAAGTAAATATATAAAATCTTAAAAAAATTGTCCCTTGATGTTCATTTATTTTATTTATTCAATCTTTTATTTACATCACTGTGGACTCATAGATATTTATTTTATACATTGGTTTATAATCTAATACTATTTGTTTTGTTTTGTTTTCTTGCTCAAAATGTTTCAACTTTGGCTAATGGGAGCTTTTAATAGGTTTCTACATCCTGTTACATGCTCCTAGTGTTTTGTTTTTAATGCTTCCTTACTTTCTGACATTCATAACATTTGACTCATCTTGATTTTTCCTGACTGAGCCCTAGAATCAGCTGTTTCTTTAATGTGCTATGATCCTTTTTACTAGAAAATGGTAAGAAACAAAGATGGGACTCCTGGTTGCTATTGGGGAATAATAATTGCTTTTAATAAATTTTAAAGCATATATTTTTGCCCCCAAAAGTAACAAATATTCACTTAGGCAATCTGGAATCCATTAAAGTTACAGAGAAAAGGGGAAAAGTTGTATATTATCAAACAGAGAATGTTGGGAGAATGTCTCCACAATAAATGGTATTTCTGTTGACTCAATGAAAATCTATTGGATTGGTTTGTCACACTAGAGAACAGTGTTCCCCAACAAGGACTTGTCAACAAGAAGATGGGTAATACAGAATTATCTATTATCTAAGAAAGAAATAGGATACTGGAGAGAAAATCACATTGATTGAAAAATACTGGTAATATTAACCAACAAAGAAAAAAAATTGAAATCTTAAGGTGTAGTGTTTGAGGGTCTTAGTATACAATATGCACCCAAGCATCTTTTATCTTCATCATGTTTTCCAATGCCCATGCTCTTTTCCATTCCTTCTCAGTGTTTCACTTTGATTTTTTTCTACTAAACAGAACAACCTGAAGAACACTCAATTTTATTTATTTATTTATTAAATATTTTATTTGTTTATTTGACAGACAGAAATCACAAGTAGGCAGCGAGGCAAGTAGAGAGAGAGAGGGGGAAGCAAGCTCCCTGCTGTGCAAAGAGCCTTATGTGGGGCTTGATCCCAGGACCCTGAGATCATGACCTGAGCTGAAGGCAGAGGCTTTAACCCACTGAGCCACCCAGGGGCCCCTTAATTTTAAATGTATATAAAGATATGCCTCATTAATATTTGATGTTACAGTATTTCAAGTAGTTAAAATATCACAGTTCACTGAAACAATCTCTGAGTTACATTTTTTTGTTTTTTGGTTAATCTTTTGCTACTTTACATACTATAGCAATAGTGTTTAAAGTTCAAGGCTTACTATACAGCTACGGTAAAACACTGTATTACTGGCTGAGTAAGAGACAAATAGATCACTGGAACAGAATAGAGAACCCAGAAATAGAGCCATACCAATACAATCAATTGATCTCTGACAAAGCATCAAGGATAATGGAACACAGGAAAGCTTTTTTCAACAAATCATGCTGGAAGAGCCAGACATCCACTTGGAAACAAAAAATAAACATAGAACTTATACTTGACAGAAAAATTAATTCAAATCAGACTTAAATGTAAAATGCAGAACTATAAAACTCCTAGAAGATAATACAGAAGAAAACTTAGATGATCTTGGTTATGGTGATACATTTCTAGATACACTAAAAGTACGATGTATGAACAAAAAAATCTGATGAGCTAGACTTTATTAAAATATAAAGCATTTCATCTGTGAAAAGCAGTTAAGGGACAAAAAAGACAAGCCACAAATAGGAAGAACAGATTTGCAAAACATTTATCTCAAAGTGACTGGTATCTAAAACATACACAGAATACTTCAAAGATAACAAATAACAATAGAAAAAAACTTAAAGAATGGGCAAAATATCATAACAGACACCTCACCAAAAGATATGCCGATGGAAAATAAGCATATGAAAAATACTCCACATCGTCTTCAGGAAAAATGAAAATTGAAACAATAAGATCCAACAACAATACCTATTAAATGGCTAAAATACAAAATGTTAACAACATTAAATGCTAGTTAGTTTGTGGAGCAAAAAGAGTTCTTACCCACTGATAGTGGAAATGTAAAATAGTAGACATTTTTAAAAGAAAATTTATATATTTTTTTGCAAAATTAAACATCCTCTTACTATATGATCCAGAAATTGTGTTCCTTGGTATTTACCCAAATGAGCTCAAAATGTATGTCCTCACAGACACCTTCTCACTAATGTTTATAGCAGTTTTATTAATAATTGCTGAAGCTATGAAGCAACCAAAATGTCCTTCAGTAGATGAATGAATAAACTGCGATACATCCAGACAATGAAATAATAAGTGATAATAAGAAATGAGCTATTTACCCTTGAAAAGGAAGGAGGACACTTAAATACATATTACTATGTTAAAGAAACCAGTCTGGGACACCTAGGTGGCTCAGTAGGTTAAACCTCTACCCTTAGCTCAGGGCATGGATCTAAGCCAGCATTGGGCTCCCTGATCTGCGAAGAGTCGGCTTCTCCTCCTCCATCTGCCCCTCTACCCTGCTCATTCATTCTCTCACTCTCCCTCACTCTTGCTCTCTCTCAAACAAATAAATAAGACCTTTAAAAAGAAGTAAAGAAACTAATCTGAAAAGACTACATAGTATGATTCCAATTATGTGACATTCTGTGAGGGCAAATCTATGGATACAGTGAGAAGTCAAATTGTTTCCAATGATTTAGAGAGTCCAGGGACTGAGGAATAAGTGGAGCACATGTGACTTTTAGGACAGTGAAACTATTCTATATGACAATATGACAGTGGATATTTGTCACCATATGTTTGTCCAAACCCATAGAGTACCTAACACCAAGAGTTAACCCTAATGAAAACTATGAACATCCATTGCTAAGGATAAGTCAGTGTTAGTTCATTGTAAGAAATGTGTCACACCCCTGCAGAAAATTGATGGTTGGGGGAAAGGGTGTGCGTGCAGTGGGGAGATGAGTATGTGGAAACTATGCATGATCTGTTCAATTCTTCTGTAAATCTTTCACTGTAAAAATAACAGAGTAGAAAAATACTGCTCCTTTAATTTTACTGCAAAATATACATTTTCTTACAGTTTTTACTACTTTATTTCAGGAGCAGATTCTAAGTGGTCTTGGATTAAAAAGTCTGCCTTTAAAAAAGGTTGGGGTATGGGTGAAAGTGATGGGGATTAAGGAGTGCACTTGTGACGAGCACCGGGCACTGTGTGGAAGTGTTGGCTCTCCATATTGTATATTTGAAACTAATATAACACTGTATGTTAACTAAATGGAATTTAAATAAAGACTTTAAAAAATAAAAGTAGTCTTGAAAAAATGTGAAAATATATACCACCTTCTGGTTTTAGTTATGATAAGTAAAAAGCTTGGAAGTCATCATTCATATTGTCATAGAAACAACAAAATGCTGAACAAACTGAAAATCAACAACTATACTTGGATCATTCAGAGAATTGATGTCACAAGGCAAACTCCACCCTCAAAACTATAGATATCAGCAAATACAGAGAATCACAGCTGTGATAAGAGACTGATTAGAGAATGAATACACAAGCCAAGGCTGGAAGAAAATATTTGCTAAATATATATCTAATAAAGGAATTTGTAAAAAATAAAATAAAATAATAATAATAATAAAGGGACTTCGTGATGGTTAACATTATGTGTCAACATGATGGAGCTAAAGGATTCTCTAATTGCTAGTAAAACATTATTTCTGATATGACTGTGAGAGTGTTTCTGAAAGAGATTAGAATTTAAGTCAATATATTGAGTAAAGAAGACTGCCCTCACCAATGCAGCAGGCATTGCATCTATGAGGGCCTAAACAGAGCAAGAGGTAGAGAAAGTATGAATTCTCTCTCTGCTTAAGTCTCTGCTTGAGAACATCAATGTTCTTCTTGCCTTAGACACCGCCATCCTGGTTCTCCTATCTTCAGACTCGGACCAGGACTTATACCATTAGGTTCCCTGGTTCTCAGGCCTTCAGATGTGGGCAGAATTGTAGCAATGGCTTTCATATTTACCCAGTTTGTAGACGATGGATTATGTCTTGGCCTTCATAACTGCATAAGCCAATTCCTATTATACTTCTCCTCATAGATACTATTGGTTGGCTGGGTTTCTCTGAAAAATCTCAATGAAAATGTATCCAAAATATATAAAGAACTCTTTAACCTTAATATTAAAAAGATCATAAATAATTAAATAATGGGCAAAAAATCTGAATGGACATCTCACTAAAAGGAATATAAAGATGGCAAAAAAGCATTTGAAAAGGTATACAACCCATATGCCACTAGGGAATCTTCAGATTAAAACAATTAAGATACCACTACACTATTATAATGGCTAAAATCGAAAATACTGACCATACCAAATGCTGCTATGATATGGAGTAGTAAAACTCTCATTCATTGCTGGTGGAATATAAAATAGTGCAACCCCTTTGGAGGCAGTTTAGAAATTTCTTTTATAAGCCTAAATGTAATCACACTATTAGATATTTACCTAATTGAATTGAAAACTTATGACCACACAAAATTCTGCACATGAGTAAACAGAAGTTTTATTCATAATTGCCTCAAACTAAAAACAACCATGTTGTCCTTCAATAGGTAAAAGAATTAAAAATTAAAAAAAAAAAAGAAAAAAACCCTGCAGTACATCCATACAATGAACTACGCAGCATTAAAGAGGCATGAGCTATCAAACAGCAAAAAGATATGGAAGAATCTCAGATGCATAGGTTTTTTTTTTCTTTTTTTAAGATTTTATTTATTTATGTGAGAGAGAATGCACAGGCGAGAGAGCACAAGCCAAGGGGAAAGGCAGAGGGAGAAGCAGACTCCCCTGCCTGATGTGGGACTCAGTCCTAGGACCCTGGGATCATGACCTGAGCCAAAGGCAGACACTTAAATGACTAAGCCAACCAGGCACCCCCAGATGTATACTGTTATGTAAAAGAAGCTGGTCAGAGAAAGCTCCATAATGTGCTATTCAACAATATGACATTCTAGAAAAGGCAAAGCTACACAGATAGTAAAAAGATCATCTTTGTTAAGAATTTGAGGGAGGAATTGAAGGGATGTCCAAAATAGCTACAACATGGGGAATTTTAGGTTGGTGAAACTATCCTGTAGGATACTGTAGTGGTGGAGTTAAAAGATGTTATGCATTTGTCAAAACCAATAGAACTATACGATACAAAGAGTGATCCTTAATGTTAACTATGAACTTTCACTCATAATAATATACCAATACTGGTTTATAAAACTAATGTAAGATACTGGTAACAGGGGAAACTATATGAGAGGGTACAGATGATATATGAGAACTATCATCTGCTCAATATTTCTGTAAACCAAAACTGTTCTAAAAATAAACTCCCTTAATTAAAAAAAAACCTACTCTTAGAGAACTCTGAGATATTTCATTCTTCTTTCACAAAGATAAAACAGTAGGATTTTTTTTCTCTTAATAAAGGAAATTAAATTGGTTGAGTTGCTTAAGAATTGAAAAAAAAAAAGGCAGATATACTCAGTAGAGAAAAGGAGAGTATATGTAATTTACTTCAGGTCCTTGTCCTAAAAATGATACATACAGATTCACAAGTGTCATGACACATAAAATGGTAAAATAAATTAAGTAAGGAAAAGGAAATGAAAGTGTGAAAGGGAAACAAGATCATAAAAATAATATTGTTATTAAGAGAAAAGAAAACATAATTAAATGACTCATGAGTATCTACTCTCCCCTTAGGCCAGACTCAATGTGCGTGGGTGATAGTAAGTGCAGAGAACGTACTATAAGCATCCCGGTGCTACAATATCACCAGTCTTGGCCAATTTATGGAAAGGAAAAAAACAATAGTTTCTTTCTTAGTAAATGTCAATAGGTAAAGCAGGTTAAAAACTGTGGATAGGCATAATCATTATTTAATTAATACCCATGGTATCTATTTCTGTTTTTCAAAATTCAGTGGGAGAATCCACATATAATATCACTGTCATAATGTGGACTTGCCAAGACCAGTAAGACTGCTCAGTTCCATGTTGGTCACACTGCACATGTGTGCCTCACTTTCTCCTTTCCTGATGGGTTACAAATAAAAGCAACTTACAATTCTTTTCTGCTTGTTGTCTATATTCTGATCTCTGTGACTGATAATTTTCCTCTTAACTGTACTGATTTAAGTAATTTTATTTCTATCAATTCATGTGTTTTTAAATTATATGATAACTTTCACAGGTGATACTTGTATATGGTTTAAATAGCCAGATACTAGCATATAATGTACAATTACAAAGAGCATTCTATGGCTCCATTCCTCCTCATCCCCAGTTCTCTTCCTTCTGAGGAATCTATTTTTGTCTGATTCTTCTACTACCTAACCCCCTATTTCTAAATACCATGCTATTATCTTTTATTTCTTTTTCAATTTGAGCCATCTTCAATGGCTAGTTGATTATACAATGTGTCTACCTTATAATTTAGAAGTTTTACAGATCCGATAGAATGGTGGTATAAAACAGTGATACATACGTAGATAAACTAAGCAATCAGTAAAGTGAAGCAATTATTAACTGCTGATAAAGAGTAATACATACAAAAGTGCACTGACAGTATAGTGCCTTAATTTATCATGGCTTTATTGTATTATAATATTCATATGTACAAAAAATGCAAAAGCTGAGTATAAATTCAACAAAAATAAAATTGTACACAGCTGTATTAAGTACATATTATGAGGTTTGAGTATATGAGAAACGAATCCTCAGTTTAATTAGTAAGATGTAAATTGAAAATAGCTAAGCTAATTCTCCCGTCTACTAATTTTAATCTTTTATAATTCAATTTTTTAATTTAAATTTTAGTTGACGTATATGGTAAAACTGGTTTCAGGTGTAGAATTTAGTGATTCATCGCTTACATATAACACCCAGTGTTCATCACAACTTAGCTAAGTGACTTTTTTGCCAGTGAAATGCGGGTGGTAGCGACAATGTGCCATTTCTGAGCCTGGATCTTAAAAGGCTTTATCTGTTCTGCTCCTCTTATACTTCTACTTCCAGGATAAGAATAGGGATAAGAGCAGGGTAGCCTGCTGATCTAGAAGAATGAAAGATATCAGAGCAGACCTGTACTCAATCCACAATCTGGAGCTAAGCCCACACAGGTCCACTTTAGATCAGGTGGAGTTCACCCAATCCTCAGATAGATGGAGAAAGCATGCTTTGTTTCATTTTTCCCTTAAGTTTTTAGGTAGTTTATTCGACAGTTTTATTGTAGCCTTCAGAAAATTAACACAACCTCCCTTTCTTGCTTTGGGAATTTCTATAAATACCTGTTCATCGTTAGCTCTCCATTTTTTTTTTTCTTTTCAGGGTAACAGAATTCATTGATTTTGCACCACACCCAGTGCTCCATGCAATGCGTGCCCTCCATAATACGCACCACCTGGCTCACCCAATCTCCCACCACCCCGCCCCTTCAAAACCCTCAGATTGTTTTTCAGAATCCATAGTCTCTCATGGTTCATCTCCCCCTCCAATCTCCCTCAACTCCCTTCTCCTCTCCATCTCCCCATGTCCTCCTCCGTGTTACTTGTTATGCTCCACAAATAAGTGAAACCATATGATAATTGACTCTCTCTGCTTGACTTATTTCACTCAGCATAATCTCTTGCAGTCCCGTCCATGTTGCTACAAAAGTTGGGTATTCATCCTTTCTGATGGAGGCATAATACTCCATAGTGTATATGGACCACATCTTCCTTATCCATTCATCCGTGGAAGGGCATCTTGGTTCTTTCCACAGTTTGGCTACCATGGCCACTGCTGGTATGAACACTGGGGTACAGATGGCCCTTCTTTTCACTACATCTGTATCTTTGGGGTAAATACCCAGTAGTGCAATTGCAGGGTCATAGGGAAGCTCTATTTTTAATTTCTTAAGGAATCTTCACACTGTTCTCCAAAGGGGCTGTACCAACTTGCATTCCCACCAACAGTGTAAGAGGGTTCCCCTTTCTCCACATCCTCTCCAACACACGTTGTTTCCTGTCATGCTAATTTTGGCCATTCTAACTGGTGTAACGTGGTATCTCAATGTGGTTAAATTTGAATCTCCCTGATGGCTAGTGATGATGAACATTTTTTCATGTGTCTGATTTAGCTCTCCATTCTTACGTATGAGTTAGGCAAGAGATGTTGTTTAGAACCCGCATGGCTGTTTTGGATAAAGGGGTGAAGGATCTGAATCCTAGTGGGATTCACTGTTGTGTCATAAAGCCAATAATGATTTGTCAATCAGTCAAGCTTCTCCAAGAATGAGTTTTACTGGATCTGTCCTATTTGAAGAGTCATTTTAATTAGGAAGACATTACCTAATTTTCTGTCTAGGCAGTATAAAAATCCTTGCTAGTATCCAGGAAGTCAGTACTTGATATAGCTAAGGACCTCATGTTCAGTGTGCAGACTTCCATTTTATCCCCATCTTTTCATTAAGACATCTTTCTCTTAATGAAACTAAAGTTTTCATTAGTCTTTCTAGTTTACTCTCCCTATAAAGATTATGTCCTATTACACCATGTGGTGCAGTTGCTTTCCTGGGCAGGAATTTAAAAATAAATAAATAAAATGGAACCTAGTGTTTAATTACCTTTTATGCAATCTTTACTAGTAATAATATCAACAAACACTTATATGGCTATAACTACATGCCACTGTTTTGAGGACTTTATATTCTCCTTTAATTCTTCCAACAACTCCTTGTGTTAGGTAATGTTATTACTCCAATTTCCAGTTGAGGCTGACAAAGATATCACTCTTGTTCTCCTCATGCTGTAACCAATCACCCGTCTTCTTTGTAGCTTTCCAAAATGTAGTATTTCATGTTTTTTTATATTTGCTTTTGTATGCTTGTTATGTTTTTGCAAAAAAGAACGTATATACTTTTTAATTTTGACATTGTTAAATGTGTTTACTAACTAAATCTGATGTAGCTCTCTAAATTAATACAGTGTATCACCTCTTTGTAGTGGTACTGAATTTAATAAAAATGGTTGATTTGGGTAGCAAATAAATCAGCAAGATTGTTGCAAAGGTATTCAAGAAATATGTTAGATATAGAGACTTAAAGTGACATAAAGTAGAAAATGAGAGGTGCCTGGGTGGCTCAGGGTGTTAAAGCCTCTGCCTTCAGCTCAGGTCATGATCCCAGGGTCCTAGGATTGAGAGCCCCACATCAGGCTCTCTGCTCAGCAGGGAGCCCAATTCCTCCTTCTCCTCTCTCTCTCTCTCTGCCTGCCTCTCTTCCTACTTGTGATCTCTGTCAAATAAATAAATAAAACCTTAAAAAAAGTAGAAAATGAGTAGTTATGTAAGCATGTAACCCATCAGCAGTATTATTCTTTGCGTGTGTTTCCAAAATGTATGAAGCATTCTATGGGCTGGAGATTTTGCTTCTCTGTACATAGAGTATCTATGCTATTTGGGGTATACTGTTGTCTAGCAATGCAGCATTGGTGGCATGATTTGCATTTTAATCTGGTAGCATGTCCATCTCAGTGATAAAGTCAGCTCTAACTGGTTCCATGATACAGCTTGCCCTTCATGGCTGTATGACTCAGGGGTTTGTCGTGCTTTAGTAAAACCCACCTGGCTTGCTGTCTGTAATATACACATCTGCAGAGGTAGCAGGTAATTAATGTTATTGATGGTGCTCATTTACACTGTATTTTTCTGTCATTCTCTTTGCCGAAGTTGAATGGGACTACATATATGAATTCTTTATAGAAATCTTACAATTTTCCTTTTCACAATTTATTACTACTTCTTAGCACCTCTAAAAATGTATTTTAATCTTTAAATGAATATATTGTAAAGTCACAATAGACATTCTTTTATTCACTCTGAGAAATAGTGATAAATGTTTTCCAGACAATCTTTCATGTACTCGATAACTAACTTTTTTAATTGCTCAATTTATCAGGGAATATAGTAAAGGTCCTTCAAAAAGGAATCAAATTGACTTAGGATGAAAAAGAAACATTTTGGATCCTATGTGGTATAAATTAACTATTGCTGAAGAGTATAATTTTGAAAGTTTCCCAACAGACTGCTCTGATTGTAAATTGGAAAACACCTTATGTAGTTGATAGTAGAGCTTGTGTTGAAATAAAGCCTCAATAAAATGCAAACGTAACAGGTGCTAGCTGAAGCAACCCAATCCACAATCAAGTCTCATCTTATACAAGGCACAGAATAACTCATGTAGTATTAATATTTATCAAATACTATATTTTGATTGCTAAACACTTCTCTAACACACTAGAGAAGATCTTAGTTCATATCACATGGTTCCTTCAGTTGCTGCTTTGGTGTATGTATTCATGCAAAACAATATTTCCAAAGGGAAAAAAAAAACTGTGATAAGATTCATGCTGTTCAAAAGAATATGTTTACATCAAAAATAACTCCATAACACAGGCCTGTTAATTCCACAGGTTAAAGTGACAGTCATTGCAAACTGGCAATAAATAGTAAAAAAAAAAGTATGATATTCCACAATAATGTTAAGATACTGCCTTTCTTTTCTGGCTTATTTAAAGTTGGCATTCTTATTGGCATTATTTTATATATGGGCATCTAGAGATGTACTAATGAAAACCACAGCTATCCTCTCCATAAATGCATGAAGGAGTAGACGTAAGACATACCACATTAGGGGCACCTGGGTGGCTCAGTGGGTTAAAACCTCTACCTTTGGCTCAGGTCATGATCCCCGCGTCCTGGGAATGAGCCCTGCATCGGGCTTTCTGCTCAGCAGGGAGCCTGCTTCCCTGCCCCCGCCTGCCTCTCTGCCTACTTGTGATCTTTGCCTGTCAAATAACTAAATAAAATATAAAAAAAAAAAAGACAGGCCACATTATTCTACATGCTTTATATGGCATTCTATGAATTCTGATTAAATTATAAAGAGAATAATTTTTAATTACCAATTTTTATATACTCATAATTCTTATTGTGAGATTAGATGAACTATACCAATACACTTTATTTATATATTATTTTATTTATATGTATTTTATATTTCTTAGTTTCTTAGGGCATATGTGAAATTTCTTATGTTTCTATTTATGCTGGCAAAAGACAGTACCAGGCAAAATTTTAGAAACTTGTTATTGAGTCCATTATTAGTAGGAGCATTTTAGGTTTGCAAAGGAATGCTCCATAGACAAGGTACACCTGCTCACATACACATGGGACAAAATAGGATAGAACACAGACAAGACATGATGTATTCTACTGAAAGACTCTAAAAACACTGGTTGAGGGGCAGTCAACCCTATAGCTTCATACTAGACCAGGTAAACAGTGGGACAGACTGCATATGATAGAAAGTGAAAATGATTTCTTTTTGTAATGTGTGGTTACCCACAGTGAAAACAAAAATGCAGAGAAAGGAGTTGGAATGTAGAATGTTAGACTTTAGAAGAAATGGGTGAGAAATGAGTATGGAACAGGGCTGTGTAACCTCTGTATTTAACTTCTACAAATTGCAGGTTATTTATAAGGGGTTCATGTGCTATGCCAGGATACTAGCTAGGAAATAAATCTCACTGATGCTCCACAGTTTCTAATGTCTGAGAATGTAAGCCATGATGAGGACAATCTATAATACTAATGTTTTGGAATAGTTCATAAAGTTTATGAAGTTGAGACAATGACTCTATTTCTTATATTTATGTATATGTGGGTATGTCTACATAGTAACTAAACCTGTTGCATCTATCATAGTACCTTGCTCTTAATAATTGCTCAATAATTGCATATTAACTGGAATTTTGATTATCATATAATCTCTAAAATATTGCCAGTTATAAAGATGTAATTATTTTGTGTTCTGCACATTAGTGTATATAACATATTTTTAAATAGTAGGTAAATCATCTCACTGTTATCATTGTTATTTATGCTGACTTTGAATACAGTAAACTTTCTACACCAACTCTGATTAGCTTTATATAAATATTATCTTACTCTGTTTACCTTCTTTGACAATGATGTGAAATTTAACAATTATTTTACTTTTGAAGCCCATTTTCACAAAAATATTTAATAAAATGACAAATTACTGAGTGGATGCTAAGCCACCAAATAAGAAATTGAGACACCTGTGGATGAGTTAATAAGTGCAACACAAGTCTCGGGAAAATAATTTTTTTTGATAAATTAAAAGAGAAAAAAATTGAAGAATCAATATAGAAATTTTGAGCTCAAGACCAGTTGATATAAGTGAGTTAGCATGAGAAATATTTCTAAGAGTATATTGCTAGGAGGAGACAAGATGGCGGGGAAGTAGGAGGAGGCGCCATTTCAACCTGTACCCTAAAGTGAGCTGATTACCCACCAAAGAACTCTGATCACCCATGAAATCAGCCTGAGATTAGAATTATACACGTCTGGATCTCTACGGGGGCAGAAGACGCCAGTGGGCAGGTAAAGCGGGGTGGGAAAGTCGGACTGGCATCAGAAGGTAAACAAAAGGGGGAGGGAGCCACTAGAAGCAACCCATTGGAAAGTAATACCCCAATACGAGAGTGCCCTGCATCTGGGGAGCAGAATTAACTTGGAGTCTGGTTGAAAGCACTCAAAAAGAGCAAAGGATCGCAGGGGGAAATTGTGGGAATCGGGGCAGTTAGGGACAGAGGCTTAAGTCCCTGGATCCAGGACATCCACCCCTGGTGCTGGGCCAGAGAGAGTGTGGAGAAGAAACCAGGTCTTGGTCCTGAACCTCGAGCACGTCTGAGAGCATGTGGGGTGCAGCTCCTGCGAGGGGCTGGGAGCCTCGCCAGCTGGCAAAAACACAGCCTTTTTGCACGCTCCATGCGTGCGGTGTGCCATGCTATTAGAGCCTGAGTCACGCCCCACACCTCCCCCTGAGAGAGGCGCATGCAGGCACCAACCCGGTGCTCTTGGACCCGGAAAGTCTAGGCACTCCCAGCCCAGGCCAGCAGGAAAATCTCAGTGTGCCAGCAGCCAAGGGGAAATTTATGTGTTCTGCAGCACCCAGGGGGGAACAGACTGAGGCTTCTCTCTGAGAGGGAAGTCGGGGTGCAGTTTGTTTTCCTCTAAACCTCCAAAAACCATCAAAAGCTGTCAAGGCGAGAGAAAACGAACAAACAAACACAAACACATCCAGAGAACAAAAGCCTGAAAAACCGGTTTCCTCAGACCACTCCCTTGAGGGGGGCAGGAGGACTTAATTCAGGGAACACTGCCTGAAAACCCATGTGGCAGGCCCCTCCCCTAGAAAGCCAACCGGGGGGGAAAAAAAAAAAAGGAAGATGACAAGAGAACAACCACCACTACTTCATACACACAACTTTTATTTTTAATTCGTTCCCACTATTCTGGTTCTTTTTCTTTTATTTTTTATATAGATAATTTTTTAACCTTTTTACCATGAGAGTAACATGTCCAGTACATCAAATTCCATAATAACCTTTTAACCTGAACTTTTTGATACATATGGCCGTGTTTTTCTTTTGCTTTTCTGTTTTTAAATTTTTTAAAATTTTAGTTTAGTTTAGTTTAGATTTTTTTACTTTTATTTTTTAATATTCATGTAGAGATAAAGTTCAAGGTAATCCCCTTACCCCAATCAATGCTACCCCTATAGGTAAACCAATTTTTAATCCCCCTTTATCTTAGGAAAGTTGAGTCCTTTAATAAAGATATCAAGATACATCCAGGGAGAATCAAAATAAATTTCCCGGCCACACAGAGAATTTATAACCACTCTCCCATCTTTTTTCTGCCAGTGTTTCTGTGTATTTGTGTTTGTCCTGATAGTATATAAATCTTATACTCGGGGTTCTTTTTGACGAGGTTCTTTTTTTTTGTTTTGCATATATATATATACATATATATGTATATATATATATATGAAATTTCTCTTGTCATATACTTTTATCAGTCTTTTTGTTTGTCCGTTTTTGTTTGTATACTTCATAAATCTTACCTTGGGGCAAATTAGGGCTGAGCCTTCTCTTTTATCTTTCTTTTTTTCCCTGTCTCTCTCTCTCTCTCTTTTTTTTTTTCTTTTTTCTCTCGTTTGGGTGGGAACACTTGATTGCTCAGAAGTGTTCCAAGGTGCACCCTGATTGCACCATGGTTGATACATCCAGCTACATCTGTTCAGCCATCTCTCACCAAAATGACTAGGAGGAGGAATGACGAAAGGAAGAAAAATTCAAAGGATGGGCCTTCTGCAACAGAGCTAATGGCTATCGACATTGACAAAATGTCGGAAAGGGAATTCAGGTTAACAATTATCCAGGCAGTAGCTGGTTTAGAGAAAGCCAGGGATGACAAAATGGACTTGATTAGGGCAGAACTGAAAGCCACCAGGGATGATGTTCACAATGTTCTCAATGAGTTCCAATCTAATCTAAATTCTCTAAAAGCTAGGGTAACTGAGACAGAAGATAGAATTAGTGATCTGGAGGACAAACAGAAGAAAGACAGGATCAGGAGGAAGCCTGGAACAAACAGCTTGAAAGCCATGGAAACAGAATTAGGGAAATAAATGATGCCATGAAACGTTCCAACGTCAGAATTATTGGAATCCCTGAAGGGGAGGGGAAAGAAAGAAGTCTAGAAGATATAGTGGAACAATTTCTCCATGAAAATTTTCCCAACCTCACGAATGGAACCAGCTTTTATGTACTAGAGGCAGAATGGTCTCTCCCAAAGATTATAGATTCTCAAAAGTCCTCGAGACACCGGAGAGTAAGAATGAAGAATTATAATTGTAGATAGGCTTTCTTGAAGCCTTCTTCTGAGAGCCAGGACAAAGAAGCTCCTTACGTACAGAGGAAAGCCCATCAGAATAATGTCAGACGTGTCCACAGAAACCTGGCAAGCCAGAAAGGGCTGGCAAGATATATTCAGGCCACTAAATGAGAAAAACATGCAGCCAAGAATACTTTATCCAGCAAGACTGACATTCAAAATGGATGGAGAGATAAAGAGTTTCCAAGAACGGAAAAGGCTTAAAAGAGTATGCGACCACCAAGCCGACACTGCAGGAAATATTAAGGGGGGTTCTATAAAAGGGGAAAAATCCTAAGAATATCATTGAACAGAAATACGGAGACAAGCTACAGAAAGACTTCAAAGGTAACACAATGTCAATAAAAACATATCTATCAATAATCACTCTCAATGTGAATGGCCTAAATGTGCCCATAAAATGACACAGGGTTGCAGATTGGATAAAACAATAGGACCCATCCATATGTTGTCTACAAGAGACCCATTTTGAACCTAAGGATACACCCAGACTGAAAGTGAAGGGATGGAGAAACATCTTTCATGCCAACGGGCCTCAAAAGAAGGCCAGGGTAGCCATTCTCATATCAGATAAATTAGATTTTAAACTAAAGACTGTAGTCAGAGATACAGAAGGACACTACATCATTCTTAAAGGGACTATCCACCAAGAAGATCTAACAATTGTAAATATGTATGTCCCCAATATGGGATCAGCCAATTACATAAGAAAACTATTAATCAAGATAAAAAGTCATATTGACATGAATATATTAATAGTAGGAGATCTTAACACGCCTCTCTCAGTAATAGACAGATCATCCAAGCAGAAAATCAATAAAGAAACAAGAGCAATGAATGACACATTGGACCAATGGACCTCATATATATATACAGAACATTCCACCCTAAAACAACAGAATACTCATTCTTCTCAAGTGCACATGGAACCTTCTCCAGAATAGACCATATACTGGGTCACAAATCAGGACTCAACTGATACCAAAAGACTGAGATTATTCCCTGCATATTCTCAGATCACAACGCTTTGAAACTGGAGCCCAATCACAAGGAAAAGTTTGGAATGAACTCAAACACCTGGAAGCTAAAGACCACCTTGCTTAAGAATGCTTGGATCAACCAGAAGACCAAAGAAGAACTTAAACAATTCATGGAAACCAATGAGAATGAAGACACTTCGGTCCAAAACCTATGGGATACAGCAAAGGCAGTCCTAAGGCGGAAATACATAGCCATCCAAGCCTCCCTCAAAAAAATTGAAAAATCCAGAATACAACAGCTGTCTCTATACCTTAAAGAACTGGAGAATCAACAACAAATTAAACCAACTCCACACATAAGAAAGGAAATAATCAAGATTAGAGCAGAGAACAATGAGGTAGAAACTAGAGATACAGTAGAATGTATCAATGAAACTAGAAGCTGGTTTTTTGAAAGAATCAATAAGACCGATAAACCATTGGCCACACTAATCCAAAAGAAAAGACAGAAAGCTCAAATTAATAAAATTATGAATGAAAAGGGAGAGATCACAAATAACACAAAGGAAGTAGAAACAATCATCAGAAGCTATTAAAAACAGTTATATGCCAATAAGTTAAGCAACCTAGATGAAATGGATGCATTCCTGGAAAAATATAAACTCCCAAAATTGAACATGGAAAAAACTGACAATCTGAATAGACTGATATCTAGTAACGTGACTGAAGCAGTGATCAAAAACCTCCCCAAAAACAAGAGCCCAGGACCTGACGGATTCCCTGGGGAATTCTACCGAAATTTTAAAGAAGAAATAACACCTATTATCCTGAAGCTGTTTCAAAAAATTGAAGCAGAAGGAAAACTTCCATACTCTTTTTATGAAGCCAGCATTACCCTGATCCCCAAACCAGGCAAAGACCACACCAAAAAGGAGAATTTCAGACCAATATCACTGATGGATATGGATGTTAAGATTCTCAACAAGATCCTAGCAAACAGGATCCAACAGCACAAAAAAGATCATCCACCATGACCAGGTGGGATTCATCCCTACGTTACAAGGATGGTTCAACATTCACAAATCAATCAGTGTAATAGAACATATCAATAAGAGAAGAGAGAAGAACCACATAGTCCTCTCAATTGATGCAGAAAAAGCCTGTGATAAAATTCATCATCAATTCATGATTAAATGCTTCAAAGTATAGGGATAGAGGGAACTTCCTGAACTTCATAAAATCTATCTATAAAGACCCACAGCAAATATCATCCTCAATGGGAAAAAGCTCACAGCCTTCCCGTTGAGATCAGGAACACAACAAAGATGCCCACTCTCACCATTCTTGTTCAACATAGTATTAGAAGTCCTAGCAACAGCAATCAGACAACAAAGAGAAATAAAAGGTATCCAAATTGGCAAGGAAGAAGTCAAACTCTCTCTCTTCGCAGATGACATGATACTTTATGGAAAACCCAAAAGACTCTATCACCAAACTACTGGAACTCATACAGCAATTCAGTAATGTGGCAGGATACAAAATCAATGTACAGAAATCAGTTGCTTTCCTATACACTAACAATGAAAATACAGAAAGGGAAATTAGAGAATCCATTCCATTTACTATAGCACCAAGAACCATTAGATACCTTGGAATAAACCCAACCAAAGAGGTAAAGGATCTGTACTCGAGGAACTACAGAACACTCATGAAAGAAATTGAAGAAGAGACAAAAAGATGGAAGACCATTCCATGCTCTTGGATCGGAAGAATAAACATTCCTAAAATGTCTATAATGCCTAGAGCAATCTATACTTCTAATATCATTCTGATCAAAATTCCACCAGTATTTTTCAAAGAGCTGCAGCAAATAATCCTAAAATTTGTATGGAATCAGAAGAGACCCCGAATCACTAAGTAAATGTTGAAAAACAAAAATAAAATTGGCAGCATCACGTTACCTGATTTCAAGCTTTACTACAAAGCTGTGATCACCAAGACAGCATGGTACTGGCATAAAAACAGACACATAGACCAGTGGAACAGAGCAGAGAGCCCAGGTATGGACCCTTAACTCGATGGTCAAATAATCTTTGACAAAGCAGGAAAAAATATACAGTGGAAAAAAGACAGTCTCTTCAATAAATGGTGCTGGGAAAATTGGACAGCTATATGTAGAAGAATGAAACTCGACCATTCTCTTATGCCATACACAAACATAAACTCAAAATGGATAAAGGACCTCAACATGAGACAGGAATCCATCAGAATCCTAGAGGAGAACATAGGCAGTA
>PISX010030754.1:0-18306 GCA_004024625.1 Mellivora capensis | reverse complement strand
CAAGCAGAGAGAGTCAATTATCATATGGTTTCACTTATTTGCGGAGCATAACAAATAACACGGAGGACATGGGGAGATGGAGAGGAGAAGGGAGTTGAGGGAAATTGGGGGGGAGATGAACCATGAGAGACTATGGACTCTGAAAAACAACCTGAGGGTTTTGAAGGGGCGGGGAGTGGGAGGTTGGGGGAGCCTGGTGGTGGGTATTATGGAGGGCACACATTGCATGGAGCACTGGGTGTCGTGTAAAACTATGAATTCTGTTACGCTGAAAAGAAATTTAAAAAATATTTAATTTAAAAATAAATAAATAAATAAAATCTTTTTTAAAAAATCGTATGAATTAGATATTTATATTATTTCCACTATAATGTTAAGAAACTTGAGGCATGAAGAAAGTAAATGGACTTGCTCAGGGTCATATGATTATTAAGTGTCAGAGACAAGTTCAAACTTAAATCCAACCCTAACTCTTCTCTTCTTCCTTGCCAACAACCCGCCCCCCTTTTTTTTCAATTATTCACTTTCCTCTGCAAAGACAATTGATTCAGGGAAGATCAATCCCAAGCCCAGGGTCACAATAAGTGAAATCCTGATTGATTTAAACCACCAATTAGCCTCTGATCCCCTAACCAAAGAGTTTATGTATGGATGCATGATGCAATTCTGGCTAATGGAATATAAGACGAAGACTGCTGGGGCTGTGCACAAAAGCTTTCCTCTCCATAAAATGGGAATCCTGTGCACCTGGGTTTTCCTGTATCTGAGTGTGATGCTTAAAACTGATACAACCATCTTGCCATAACATAAAGCTAAATGTAACACTAAAGGTGGTAGTATAGAGATGGAAGAACCTGAGTCCTTGATGTTATTGACCTGCTGATTTTTAAAAAGCCCTTCATGCAATCAACATACCTTTAGTTTTCTTCTTAAGGAAAATAGTAAATCTTCCTATTATTTAAGCTGCTTGAGGTTGGGGTTTATGTCATGTGCTGTTTAGAGCATCATAACAGCCACATAGGTTTGTCTTGTTTCAAAGCTCAAATTCTTAATCTCTAATCCATCCAAGGAGTGGTCTTACCCTAAGAAGAAGTCCTAACGCAAAAGTTTGTTTCTGAGTTAGCTACTTAGAATTCACGTACTGTTTTCCTGTAAAACAAGGTAATAGGTTGATTCAGTTTCCAAGGTAGCCCACAAAGACCTATTGATTCCATGAGACAGCTAAACAACAATAGGTGGTCCTTGGGCAAGTATCAAGTACTAGAAAGTCAGATACTAAAGATTTTTCTCATTAAATACAAGATTTCCTCATTGTTTACCATATTTTATCAGCAAGCCTACCTCTAAAGTATATTTTGCCTCATCTACTGTCCCTCACTTTTCTCTTACCTCCATCTCCGTCAAGTCTGCTCTGAGTCACCATCATCTTTGAGGTTGTCTTTCCTGACACACACCAGCCAGCTGTGCCCTGGGATCTTGCTGTCCTCCCATTCCACTCAGAAGTGGGGGCCGAAGGTAGGGTGGGGCATCCAGCTCTCTTCTATTCCAGGATCCTGGGAGTTTATCTGGGGCATGTTGTCACTCCCCTCAGGGTTTTTCTTAGTTTGGAGACGTCGGGCAGGATTCAGTGTTACTTCTCAAGATCGATTCTGTCTTCCTTCCTGACTCCTCTTGTTTAACCAAGGGCATCTGTGCACAGTCCTGGGAATGGAAACTCTGCTCTGACTTGTGTATTCTTCTGTTGACTTTACCTGGGCCTTTCTGCCTTTCATGGGAACTGGAATTGGAAAAGTTAAGTCCAGGAACAGGAGTTTTCTCCCTTTAAGTAATTGTGTTTCACATAGAACTTGAGTCAGTAAATGAAATCTTGACTGACTATATGGACAAAGGGCCACAGGGTAACAGCAAATATTTTAAAAAACATTTTGGGATATCGTCTTTTCACACATGAAGCAGGGCCTGATTGAAAATGTTAACATATATAACATGCATCAAAACAAACAAAAAATGACTTTGTTGAACAACCATTAAGACTAGAGATTCTCTGCCTATGTTTTTATATATCACTTGTTCAACAAATATTTATGAAGGACAATCTATATATACAATGATAATTATTTTTCTATTCTGTTTGGGTATTGTTCACTCCCTCTTGTCATTCTGGTTGTATTTTTGGCCTCCTAGGTTTAGAAAGAAATATATTCTTTGTCTTCTCTTACACTCCTCTCTTCCAGATACACTGCAGTTCTTCTAAGTACCATGTCCCACCGCAATTCAGCTGAGAAACCAACTTTTCTATTTTGCAATTAAGTAACATACAGATATTCTCATTTGTAAATTAATATAAGATAGTCATTAATGAAGATACCTTTATGGAGATTCTCCTGCCGGTACTTTCTTGATAGTTCCCCAATACTCTTCATCTCAGACAGTGAAAATAATGGGCCTATGGAAATAAGCAGTGCTGCTAACTCCAAAATGAATCTCATTTTCTGGGCAGAGATATTTGGGTAATTGGCAAGCTGTGAATGGATGAGAGCATTTCTCAAACTTTAGCACTCCTGAGAGTCACCTGGAGGGCTTGTTCAGAGTGACGGGCTCCGCTCCCCAAAGTTTCTCCTTTAATTGGTTGGAGCAGAGTCTTGAAGTTCCCAGGTGTTGCTGATCCTGCTGGTCCACGAACCACACTTTGAGAACCCCTTCGCTGGAAGATGTCAAAATGAGGCTACAAAAAAGAGACATGAATGTTAGAAATGTAATGATTAGAATTCTAACCATTCTAAATATTATCCCATGTGGTATATGAGATGGTCTTGTGCCAAAATGCCTCCTTCAACCAGGAAATTCCATCATCAGACAGGAGCAGTAAGAGGTGCTGAACCGGAGATGAGCTGTGCCTCAGAGCAGCAGGTCTTGGGCACAGGGGAGGCAGGCCCGTCCTTCGATTTGCGGTGTGATCACTTCTCCCATATCTGTGAAACTAAATGCCCTTAAGCTTCATCTGTAGCCTGCCAGCCACCCTTTCCTCCACTCTAGCACTCTTAGTAATCTTTGGAATGATGCACAGTTAGATGAAGAAGAGGATGCCCTTCTCTTAAGTCTCACTTCTCTGATTGGAAAAGGTAACATATCTACTCCCTGGAAAACAGGGTAGGGAGACAAATACTAGGTAGATACTGTTGTGTTGTGATAAAATGTACATAACATAAAAGCTACCATTTTAACCGTTTTAAAGGTACAATACAGTGGGATTAAGTACATTTGCAATGTTGTGCTACCATTTCCATTCTCTACTTCCAGAATTTTTTCATCATCCCAAAATAAACTCTATACCCATCAAACAATAACTCCCATTCTCCTCCTCCTCTCAGCCCCTGGAAAACTCTGTTCTATTTTTTTGTCTCTACGAATTTGCCTATTTTACTAGGTAAACTTTTAAAGTAAGTAAAATGTTATTTTTGGAGATTCCTCCCACTATTTCTTTATGATCCATAGAATCTTTACATTGTTCTTGGCTCTCCAAAGTCACTTTAACCAACTTCTTCCCATAAAATGTCTCAAACACTTCCATCCCCATGAAAGGACACTCTCTTTTTCCTTCATGTCAGACATAGAAATCTGCTGAGACTAACTCATGCAGATGTGTAAGTAACTGGGGTTCTTTGAGGACTTTCTTTGTGACAGACATTTTTCTAACTGCTTTCTGTGCATTTAGCCATTCATCCTCACAACCCCACCCCTATGGATACATTATTATCATTTCTCTTTTACTGACAAAGAAACTGAGACTCGGGTAGGATGAAGCACATTTCCCAAGACCACACAGCAAACAGGCGACGAAGCCAGGAGTTTGACTCCAGAGGCAGTTTTCCTAACCACAGAAGATGCTTATTAATAAAAAAAAATTAGTAATTAATGGAATATGAAGCTTTGTGTCTAATGGCATGTTTTCAAAGATATTTTTGAGCTAACAACACTTTCTGGTGGGAAGCCAAGAGTCATTGGGCAGACCTAGAGTAGTTTTTTGCTTCACCCATTACCTCCATTTCCACCTCCCAACTGACTCCAAAAGAACAAGCTGAATCCCACCTGTCCAAGGAACTTGACTCCTTCTCAGATTCCTCCTGCAACATTCTCCTAGCCCCTTCTGCCTGTCCTAGAGGACGCAACCTCCTCTGCCTAGGCCTCTGCTTCTGGGTGGGTACAGAGGAGGCATAGAGCCCTTCTTAGGCCTTAACTTGAAAAAAAAAAAAAGACATCAAACTTTAACATTCTACTTAGCTAGTCTTGTTTTAGCCAAGATTTGCCTCTTGAGACTTAAGCTAAGCATAACTAACTTGTCTCCCCAAACTTGTCCCCAGCAAATGTGCAGTCTTAATAGTCACTCGAATGTAATGGTCTTTTCACAGTTCACAAAAAAAAAGGAAAAAAGGACTAATAAAAACAAATGAACAAAGTTATCACATAGAAAAAGGAAAGAAAACTGCCAAAACAACAATAGTAACAACAAAAATTATTGAAATAAATTTACGAGCCTGCCATCTTAAATCCTTTTGGAACAAGATAAGGAATAAATATAAAGGAACAAATGAATGAATGAATGAATGTGCTTGGGTGGTAGCCTGGAAGAATTAATTTAAGTGTATTTCACACTCAGGAAGCAGGTTACTGACAAGTCACAGTGGCATTTTGAATGTATCACCTTTTCTCATTCTGACATTTATTTAATTTATTGTAATTCAAAGTACCCTGAAATTCTACTAACATCCAGATATATTTCTCTATCAGAGAATGATTCAACCTAACAGTTGTGAAAAATAAATTTGAGCTTCCTCCAACCAAATATTCCCTGGTGGGCCAAATTCCCTTAAGATTTTTTTTTTAAGATCAATTATTTTTAACCCTAAATTTCGTGGTAGAAATAGGATAGAAAATAATGATTACTCATATTAGTATCTCCTGAATATGAAAGGAGTCTGGGTCCCTAGTAAGAAAACATGCATTTGAGGTAAAGGATAGGTGAGCAGCTAAAAACTCAAACTCTGAGATCAGACTTGAGTTCAAACATGGCGTGGTCCCTCCTGGTTGTATGACTTGGAGCAAATCCTCAAAGTGTCTGTATCAGTAGAATAAGGGTACAGATAATAATTGGATTTTCATCATGGTGGTATTGTGAAGATTAAAAGAGATAAAGATCCTGGCCTGATTCATAGTAGGTAAAGCAGTTAGCAGCATTAACATCTCTATCTGTCCTCAAATAACTGAGGTCTGAGTGAAGCTTTAGTATTGCTCTTAGGGTTTTGTGTGATTTGATTTGGTTTGATTTTAGTTGTTTTTGTTTGTTTGTTTGGTTTGTTTTGTTTGTTTTTTGGTGGGGGACTGCAGTCAGCTCAGATCACAGATATGTTCTCATCAAAGAAATAACACGAATGGATTTGCCTATATGGGAACCACTTACCCCCAAAAAATATCCATACTGCAAAATGAGCAACTTCTCTTAATTCCCCCAGCCATCCCTGGACAGCTCACTTGGAAGATATTTACCATGTCTGAGTTCAGTACCATCCCTAGCCCAGGCCCAGTATAACTGCTTCCCTGGACACTGCCCCTCATTTTAGAGCACTGAACGATGGCTCATTTTTGTTGTGACCCTCCCCATGGGGTGATAAGGCTTCAAGCCAAGAACAACTTGAAACCCATGCCCTACTCCCTCTATGGACTGTGGAATTCCCCACCCTCCTCTTTGTGCTCCTCTCCCATATCCTGGATACTGAGATCTCAGAATTCTCTGTCTAAAGTTCCCCTAGTATGTTTCCTAAATCTTAATAGGTTTCTTCCCTAAGTCTTTCTTCCTGTGGGGGCCAGAGCACTACTGATATGTGTACCCCGTCACCTCTAAAAAATGGCCAAGAAGCAGCCGCTTTCAAAGCTGGGCAGTTTGATGAGAGAGAGGGAGGCTGCAGGGGTCCACTGCTTACAGAATAAGGCCTGGGCAGGAGGCTGCAGGGGTCCACTGCTTACAGAGTAAGGCCTGGGCAGGAGGCTGCAGGGGTCCACTGCTTACAGAGTAAGGCCTGGGCGGGAGGCTAGGTGGGTGCAGAGGGACAGCCACAGCCAGCTGGCCCAGCCTTGTCATGCAAGGAGCTGAGAACTCTCAAGTCAAACTCAATTTGCCAAGCTTTTATGAAACTTATTAAAAGGTAGGAGGGCAGAGCACATTTCATAATTCATTCATTTGATATATAACTTTAAAATATTTAATTATATGGTATTTGGGAGAAATGTGCCCCTTCCTGGGCCCAGCAAATATTAGGGGCAGAGTGAATGACTTAGTGGCTTATTGAAATGTATCCTTTATAGGAAGAGTAAAGCAGGAAAAAGAAAATTTCAAACCTAAGAAGCCAGTTTCTAATTGCAACCATCACTTGAATCTTAACACTCAGTAGGTGTAAATGTGGGCACCAGTTGCCTGGAAATAACTGTGGTGGGTACACTGGTATAACCGTTTTCCAAGAGTTTACTGTGGACAGAAATATTTTCACTGATATAACTGTAAAAGTCAAAATCTCATGACCTCTCCTTCCGTGGCTCCCTCCTTCTTTATTCCCTTCCACTGAAAATTTTCTAGTTCAAAATATAAGCCCTTTGGGAGTTGTGTCATCTCATTTCAAGAGAAAATTTGGGGTATAAATAGCTTCCAAGGATCAGTTGAGCACTGACTGGACGGAGGGTCAGTTTTCACAGCTCCCTGGCCCCCCATCTACCCTTAGCTCATGTTTAGAGACACTTAACTTTCTGCTTTATTGACCCTCTTAGGACAGGAAGAAAGAAAGAAAGAGAGAGAGAGAGAGAGAGAGAAAGAAAGAAAGAAAGAAATAAAGGGAAAACATTATATCAGAGGTCACATTGCTTTGCTTAGACTCTCTTACCCTATTGGGGGTGGGTCAACAGTGATAACATTTTACACATATACTCCTTATCATTTATTTTCTATACAGTGCATTTTAAGAATTCCTAAGGAAGATGCACTGGTGACTATGCTTCATGTTCTAAGATTCTTAAAGACAAAGGTTTGATTTTTTTAAGAGCACTCATGATATAAACAATTATGCTTACTCTGCCATCTAACATTAGGGTGAAGAGTAGTTCAGCTCTTGGATATTTTGAAAGTAAAATTAATTAATTACAGTATTTGAGATCCTATTTTATCAACCTACTTGCACAAATTTATTTCAAAAATGAAACGAGGGGACAACAGTCTTACATGTTTTCCCTGTGACATAATCTTCTGTAAATATTCAGATGTTTTCACATGTCTCAAATAGATGTATAGGAAAACTGTTTATAATTCTCTAGCAAAAGTCAGGATTACTATTCCATATTATACTATAGTTCTGCTTCTGCCCTATGTAGCACAATCCAGTGAAACCTGAAGAGTCCTTATAGTGCTCAGAGGCAGAAAGATAGAGAGTATAAGGCAGGTGCCAGGGAAAGGGAGAATAAAAGGGAGAAGAGAGAGAGACATAGAGGAGTGGAGAGAAATATGTGCCATTAGGTGTGTTGGTTTTTTAAAAATTTGTTTATATTTAGGTTTTTATTCACATGTCTTTCAAGTTTCTTTTCTCCAAACTGGAAAATAATTATCTTAGTAAATCTGCTACAACTATTTATAGCTTCCTTAGGAATGTCTTCCTAACTCTACTAGAGAAATGAGTCTAAAAGAGTTAGTACTTAACAGAAATACTGACTTCTGGGCTAAAGGCATGCAAACGGTGTATACAATTTTTAAAATTTCTTTTTACTGTTCCTATAATTCAAAATGTCATAAAAATGTTTAATGTCTTTTCCACATCAAATGTTCATGTTGCCCTATAATTTACTTCAAAGAATTGTAAAGGGGTTATTCAAAAGCAAATTATCCTAAAGGCAATGAAGGGGATGATTGACAATAGTGAATTCACTCCCAAGATACTGCTGCTGATTATCAGTCAAATAATATAGGACTCTAAAGTCTCTTCTACCATCCCCATCCTAACTCTACTCCTCAAAATTAATCACTTGCAAGTTTAGTGTAAATACCTCTAGATGTTTCCTAGACATTCAGTAGATACATGTTCATCTCCTGCTCTGTGCCATGCACTGTTGTGGATGCTGGTGATACAACAATACTCAAAAAGAGACCAACTCTTTGCTCTCAAAGTCTTTATGGTTTATATGAAACATAGAATGAATAAACAAACCAGTAAATACGACATGATATCAAGTAATGGTAAGTGCTAAGAAGTCGATCGTATGACAAAAAGACAGAATAGAGGTGTTTGCTGGTTGAGTTGGTGTGAGGGATCAGGGAAGCCTTCTTTATCTGAATACAGTGATAAAATAATCCCCCCACCCCCAATAGGGTAAGAGAGTCTAAGCAAAGCCAACAGCAAGTGCAGAGACCCTGGAGCAGAAGCAAGCCTGGCAGGGTTGGGCACACAGCAAGGAGGTCAGCACTGCTGGAACAAAATATGTAAGGGGAAACTAGTTAAGAGATGAAGATAGAGACAGGGCTTGTGATGAGCTACATTGGACTTAATGAATTAGGCATTGACAAGGTCTGACTCATACTTTAAAAGAGGCAATCTGGCTGCAGAAGGAAGAGACTGAAGGGGTTCAGGACAAGAACTGGGAGACCAGTAGGAGGCTACTGCAGTAGGCCAAGAGAGAGATGATGGTGGCTTGGCCTCTCTCTCATTCATTGGTGGTAGGAATGCAAAATGGTACAGCCACCTTGGGAGACAGTTTGGAAGTTTCTCTAAAAAACAAAACATACTCTTTTTTTTGCAATCCAACCGTTGTGGTCCTTGGCATTTACACAAATGAACTGGAAAAGTCTGCATACAACTATTTGTAACAGCTTTTTTGTAATTGTCAGAACTTGGAAGCAAGTAAGATGACCATGGCTGAGTGTATAAGCAAACTGGATATCCACACAATAAATTATGATTCAGCAATTTAAAAAAGAGCTATTAATACATGAAAAGACAGTTTGGTATTATATCCATAATAGCTAAAAAGGCATTTTAGTGCCCTGCAAATGACTTTTATATTTCACAACCAGAAGGATAAGTGATGTGTTCTATTAAGTGAATATTAATATAGTGCATAGTTGTGCCTTTGTCATCTATCAGATTTATAATCCAAGCTGATAGTTACCACATAATGTTCATGAATGATATAAATATTCTTCCTCAGTCTTTGTATATATATATTACATATATAACATATATCTCTATATATCTATATTTATATATGTATCTCTATTTCTATTTCTATATATCTACATCTATATCTATATCTATATATCCTTAGCCTTTATATTATTAGAAAGAGAGGATGAGAGAGAGAGAGAGAGAGAGAGTGAAATTAATTTCAAGGAATTCGTTCATGTGATTATGGGGGCTAGGAAGATGGAAATCTTCAGAACAGGCTGCCTCTGGCTAGAAATTCTGGCAGGAGTAAATATTAACAATCTTTAGTCTGAAAGCAGTCTGAAGGCAGAATTCCTTCCTCTTAAGGGAATCTCTGTTTTATCTCTTAAGGCCTTTAATTAATTGGATGAGGCCCACTCACCTTATGGAAGGTAATGTGCTTTACTCAAAGTCTACTGATTTTCATGACAATCGCACCTAAAAAACACCTTGACAGCAACACTTGGACTGATGTTTAACAAAATAACAGGCACCATACCCTAGCCATGATTACAATATAAAATTAACCATTGAAGAGGTATTGGTTGCTTTTTCAAAATTTGCTTTTAGTTATAGAATAGCTTATCTCGTGCTTTACTCTTTACACACTCCTCCTATACTCTTATCACCACAAATGAATTCACATTACTCTTTCTCCAAGATTATATCTTCATTCCTCCTTAATGAATGACATCATGCATCATGATTAAGAACTACCATATTATCAACTCCTAAGTCTCATACCTATATTTGACAGATCATTTTCATATGCTGATTTTGTTGATGATATGTCTTAGATGACTTATGAGTTTAGGACATATAGCCTTAAAGATATCAACATTAATTGACCACCATTACAATGTGTGTCTGTCATTCTACTTGGAGTAGCTGATAAAACAAGGCAGCAGGAGAATTCTTGGAGCTCGATGACATCCCAGGATTACACCACAATGGTTCCCATTCCACCTGTCCTGTTCTGTGTTTTTATTTGATCACTAGATAAGAAGTAATAGAAAGGGCATAAGCCCTGAATTTTCAGACCATGTAGTGTAGTATCTTGCTGCAATGGGCTAAACGATCCAATTTAATATGGACAAAATGCTAAAAAAATTATTTTGCCTTGCGTTCCAATGCTAGTGTATTAAGTGTAAATCAAAACCACCCAAACGTAAGTTCCAAAAGAAAGTTTAAAAAGATGCAAAGTAAGTATTAATCAGTATTAACTTCCAATTATGCATGGCTCTTGTATCTTCATATGTATACGTGTACTTTTTGTAAGTCCAGCACTGAAGTTGTATATATTGTGTCTTAAGGTATTTCATAACCACATTTGTACATATCGGCAATTAGCTGTGCTCTAAGTGTTTCTAGAAAAGAGCAGCACATAGAGGTCATCATATAACCTTTTGAGACTGTTCTTGGTAGTATTGGGTGCTGTGGATGGGCTTTCTACCTTTTTTGCCCTTTTCTTGGTCCCTGCCCACTCAAGATGGTGTGACTTGTTCTGGAGTTAGCATGCACTATCATTCTATGTTCCTTCCATCAGCTTATGATATTTGGGATTCGCTCTGTACAAAGAGATTTACTTAAGCTAATGGAACCCCAAAGCCAAAACTAAAGTGCACTAAAAGTAGCTCTGAATTATTAAATTGATACTGACATGGAATTAACAAAGTCAAGTGACAGACAGAGGTGGCCTGTGTTCTTCCCGGAGGCAAAGCTCAATTGCTCTGTGGAGTGTTTTTATCGTTTGTGGGGAGGTTTTCACACTGTCTTCCCAGTTCAGACCTTTAGGAAGTTCTGGATCACTGGAGCTGACCAGCCTCAACTATAGGTACTACACCCACCCGTCCGGGCAGTGTGGTCTCTATCTGGAACTTCTAGAAGATAGGACGGTGCAGTCGTTTCACTTCCTGTTCACTTCCCCACTGATGTATTTGATTTCCTTGGCCAGCAGTCCTAAACACGGCTGATGTCCACCCTCAAGACAGCATCTGCCCTTAACTCGGGGTATTTCACTTCCACTTCCACTGGCTCTGTCATCTAAAATGAGTTTTCAAAATAATCTGTTTATCTTTTTTTCTTCACTTTTTAATCTGTGATGTTGATCTCATAATGAATGTTAGAGTACTTGATGTCCTATTTTCCTACAATTTAGAGATAGCATTCAAATGAAATAACACATGTGAATGACCTGTAGACTCCAAGGCCTTATGCAAGCAGCCTGTGCTAGCTGCATTACATATATGCAAGACTAGCAAATACAAGACGACTTTGATAACTTCTACTCCCTGTTTTCTTTCCAGTCCAGTTGCCTCCTTTAATAACAGACATCTGTTTATGAACTCTCTTCTCTATTTTAGTTCTCTTCATGACTAGAATAGTATATGAATTGGTATCTCCAGAAAGGTATGACCGTATCTCATTTGGAAAGCTACAATACTCAACTCCATTAGTGCTTGCCTTCAGAAGATGATCAATTTGAGAAATTCAGAGCTTTTCAAATGTTAATCCAATTATTTTTTTTAAGTAGCTCATACTAAGGGATGATCAGAGGGTGATTTGCTATATTTTCAATCCTACTGCAATGTTTGCTTATCAGATTTTTTTTCACTTTTTCCTAAAGTTTGATCTGTATAAATTTTTGTAGAAGACTGCTGGATACTGAAGATGAACTCAGTGACATTCAGACAGATTCAGTCCCATCGGAAGTACGGGATTGGCTGGCATCCACCTTCACACGGAAAATGGGGATGATGAAAAAGAAATCTGAGGAAAAACCAAAATTTCGAAGCATTGTGCATGCTGTTCAAGCTGGAATTTTTGTGGAAAGGTAAGTGAAATTGTTAGTATTTCAAGATAATAAAATTTGGAAGGTAGGAGATATACTTAACATCTCAAAGTTATATGAGCCAAACATTTTACTTATTGAGGAACACTGCAATTGTAAGTATACCCAGAATGAGCAAATTTAGAACTTTGTTATAAATTTGCCTTAACAAAAATGTTTTGTCCTGGGCTTATTACTTTAATTTCTTTTAAATTGACATAAAGACTGGGGCGCCTGGGTGGTTCAGTCAGTTAAGTGTCTGCCTTCAGCTCAGGTCATGATCCTGGGGTCCTGGGATCGAGCCCCATGTCGGGCTCCCTACTCAGTAGGCAGTTTGCTTCTGCCTCTCCCTCTGCTCTTCCCCCTGATTGTGCACTCTCTCTCTTACGAATAAATAAATTAAATATTTTTTAAAAAGAAAAGACTAAAAGCAGACTTTTGAATGCCTAGTGTACCTCAAATGTAGCTTTGTGAGTAACTTTATTAATTTATTAAATTATACCACATTCATACATTATTTGTATATATTTGTATAAATTATACCACACTTATTATTTATTAAATTATATCACATTCATACATTACACAACTAATTTTACTTGAATAAAATGTAACTTTTCATAAAACAAATTCTATACTACATACTAAAATCAAACAAGACTTTCTCTGCATTAAGTCAAAAAGACCATCCTCTTTCCATTATGGGAGAAAAGCTCCTTATGTAGCTTTCGTAGAGTTCTTTGACATTTCTGTCACATTTAAAGCAAGGAATACTTGATGGCCCCTAGAAGCACCAAATCAAATCACCGTAGTTTCTCATGTGAAATACATGCTAATGTAGCCTAATTTTATATTTGTCTAGCCCTTAAGAATACAGACTATTTTTCTACCTAGGAAACAAGATGTTCCAGAATCAAAGCTAAAGAAATTACTTGAAATAAACATGTTACATCTGACAATTCTGAAAACTAGTTATTAGAAATCCCTTAGATTAAAAAACAATTACTATTTATTAAGTTATATATAAAAAGATGAAACATTTTTTAAACTAATAAAATTGAAGAGAGAATTTTTTTGTTAATATACTTAAATTTGAGAGAGACCACATCATTTTTCATCTTCTGACATCTCTAGTTGTTATTTCTAATGAACATTATACCCTTTAATTTTCCTGTTAAAAGAAAAATAGGAAACACATTTGGGTTCCCAAAATGTAAATGAGAATGTATAGAAAGAAGTATTTGATGCCATTTAAAAATATAACTACAACACATAAAGCTTGAAGTTCTTGCTTTGTGCCTCTACTATTCTCAATAACCACCACTCTGTGATTATTTACATTATTTTGAGTATTTATTGGACATATTTAATTAGCTTTGATAAAAGAATCCTCATAAGAAGCAATTTTATTAGTGTGGTAAAGTGATAACCACACCCTCTTATAAGGTATATAAAATGGTCCCAACTCTGCCAGGTGGGACCAGAAATCTGCAACAGGGAAGCAGGGCTGGAGAGAAAGATTATCTATAATGATATTACCATTTTTTTTAAAACAACTTGGGAAAGTGTATGCCATTTGCTGATTTTCATTAACACCAAATCAAAAATATCTCAATAATAGTTCAGAAAGTCAATGAGAGAAACACAGATAAAAGAGAATATGTGTGATTTGCTGAAAGAATGTATATTTTTGTCTTTTTCAAGAAAATATTGTAGAACTTGGCAAACTAAAAGAAGGCAAACTGTGGGAGTAAATTTCTATTTCCATCCAGTAAAAGATTGAGATTTCCATAAAAATTTATTGGTATGCTAAATGTTCATTTTTTTCATATGCTACATAAAATATTTTACTTAATGGCCTATAGAAATATCAAATATCCTTAACTGGCAAACAGTCTTGAAGAAATTAGTATGTTACAAACATATGGAAATGAAATCCCCATTAGTAGGTGCATAAAATAGGAACCTATGTTTATCTTGAATTTTCGAAGATAATTGTCTTCCATTTTGAAAATTAGAAAGGCTTCCTGAGTATTCTCTCAAGTCTCCCCTCCCAAGACTCCATGCCTCCACAGGTCCTCGCAATTCATTACCCAGGTGCACTTGCCCATCTGCTCACTTCCCTGTCTCCCCTCCTGAACCCCAGTCCTCAGCTCTGTCATCTGCCATCAGAAACAAGACAGTAGCTTTCCAGTTGGGTCCTCACTTCCTCAACTGCCCTCTCCAAACGAGTCATTCTACAGGGATGTTTTAAAATATAGATTAGTCCCTGTCACTTCTAAGCTTAAAATCTCTTGATGGTTTTCCATTTCACTTGGTATTAAGGGTGATTTCTGTATCATGGTTTTGCAGGGTTCAGCACTTTTTTACTTTCTTGCCTCATCAAATGCTACCTTCATGTTTGACTGAATTTGTATTAGCAATATTCTATTGCTCTGATTTCAACGCACATCCCTAACCCTTTCTCCCCTTGGGGCCATAAATCTGTTAGTCCCTCTACCAAAAAGATTTTCCCTGCCCCTGCTCCTGGCTGGCCCTTCCTGTCTTTCCAGACGCCTTCCCTGATCACTGTGCACACTGTTCATCACTTTGTCTGCCCTGACCAGTGGTTTACCTCACAGCACTGAGTGCTGCTTGCAATCATGTGTTTTTTATTTATTGCCCCTCTTCACTGCTCAGTGAGCCTCACAAAAGCGGTACCTGTCTTTTTTTTGTTCGCTCTGGGCTCTTACCTAACACAACATCTGACATAAGATAGTTTTTAGTTTATGTGGAGTTTTTTTTGAGTTCTTGAATTACATATTGCAACTGTAGTAAAAGCTTCCAAAAATAATCTACCGTATTTCCAGCTGGACTTTCAACACCTGCAGGAGTCCAGGAAATTCATTGTTCTTTTTCAGCAACTTGTAATATGTCAGCTCAAGTGTGAGGCAGTGGTATTACGGTCTGCCACACAGATTCTGATTCCAGTCATCCTTATTTTTTTTTGTCCTAATACTTTATTTCCAATTATAGGATTAGAAAAGATAATGGGGAAGTTCCTCCATTTCCTCAGAAAGATAATCTTCTTGGACTTGCTTTATATTCCATGTAATGAGAATGCACCCTGACATTCACTCCTTACGCCTATTCCAGTTTTAAGAGATCAGCACCAGAGTTCTGACAGAGCCCTGGGAGCCCCGAAGAACCTAAGAATTGCAGGCAACAGCATGGGCTGCAGAGTAGTGAGAACAGTAACATCAATGATACTAATGGCTTTCTTGTATTGAGCACTTATTATATTATGCTAGACATTTATATCATTTACTCATCACAAAAAACTTATAATTATCCTCATTTTACAGATGAGTGACATTATATAGTTTTCCAAAGGTCACATAGCTAGTGAGAGGCTAGTCTGTTATTTAAAGCATGTCTTCTCTTTGCTGTATCCTACTGCCTTTCGGTGACGTGAAGTCACCGGGATTGAAAGTTACTTAATTTTTTAAAATTTCTTACTCCTTATTATTATACTGATCTTATTTTCCTAATCCATCATCCTTTTATTTCCCGTCCCTCTATTTTTTAGTAGTAATGACTAGAAAAATAGATAGGAAAGACTGTTGTCTCCAAGAGAAAACCCCACAAAACAACTAAATATCATTACTGACAATAATTATTTTCTGGATCTGTTATAGTACAATTACTATTTTCCTTGCCTGCAAAACTACAATAATTATACCTATCTCAATGTAGTAATTAATATAAGTATTTTTATTTATAAAATGCTCTGAAATCTTCCAAAAGAGATAGAGAATAAGGATAATTTTTTATTATAACCGATTACCCACATTCAAAAATTACTGAGTAATTTAAAATAAACATTAAATGGAAATAGTGAAATAAAGGAATAAGGTCTCTGTGATAAGGTGGGGAAATACTTTATCAAGGAAGGTAAGCTAGAGGTATACATAAATGCAATATTTTAATTCTGAGCTTTTAAGAAGTCAAGATTCAAAAGAGGAACATGAGAGGCACCTGGGTGGCTCAGTTGTTTAAGTGACCATCTTTTAGCTTGAGTTCAGGTCATGATCTCAGGGTCCTGGGATGGAGCCCCACTTCAGGCTTCCTGTTCATTGGGGAGCCTGCTTGTCTCCTTCTCCCTCCACCCCTACCCTTGCTGGCATTCTCTCTGTTTCAAATAAACAAATCTTTTAAAAAGAGAGAGAGAGAGAGAGAGAGAGAGACATGAATTATTGGCATTTATTATCTTTAAAGGAGAGGTTTTACATAGAAACTAAGGAATATATCTTGTGGCTTTTAAATCCATAAGGTACCTGAATCAAAAAGGTTAGTATCTAGGGGCACCTGGGGGGCTCAGTCAATTAAGTGTCTGACTCTTGGCTTTGGCTCAGGTCATGATCTAAGTTTTGTGAGAGTGAGTCCTGCATCAGGCTCAGCACTCCATGTGGAGTCAATTTAAGATTCTCTCTCCCTCTCCTTCTGCCTTCATGCTTGTACTCTCTCTCTCCCTAAAATAAATAAATTTTAAAAATCTTTAAAAAAAAAGTTAGTGTCGTCTGTAGTGGTTTTATGAAATAGCAAAATATTTTCCAAGTGGCTATTTCTTATATTAAACTCCTTCATATAAATTAATGATATAATCATTAAATTTTTACTTTCTTCAGGCATTTTGGGAGAAATTACAACAGTATAATCTAGGAATGTAGCTTTCCAATGGACTAACAATATTAAAATGAAGGGACATGATTCATAGTTAATTTTTTCTTCCCAGGATGTTGGGGATGAACCTTGTACCTGCCAGTTCTGAATAGAAGTCTATGCTATTCCTACACATTGGGGTATCACATTGATTTTCTTGTCACATGAACTAATGGAAGAGTTTCATGGATTTGGTTTATGTCATTTTGGTTACCTATCAGAAGATCCAGCAAATTACTGATGGATAAAAATATTTTTATTGGTCCCATTATAAAAATGAAATAACTTTGTTCTACATAATGTTTCTTAATTTTTATTACATGACAATTTGAACATACTTCAACAATTTTTGTCAATATGCTCTGCCCTAAAATTTCTAACTTTAAAAAAAGGAAGCTGTGTAAATTCTGATGATATTACATTTTCTGTCTTGTAATTTCCATTTTATAAGAAAAAAAGAAGAAAGAGAGAAATCCATAAAGGAAATATTTTAGTGACATTCAGCTTCCTGATCTAAAATTTTGTCACATAAATGGGTGCAAAACAAGAATATTCTTCGCTCATTGGTATGAGCGTACCAGAAAGTTTGTTGCACATACAAAGGACAGTCTCTTTTAATAAGACGAAGCAAAGAAAAAGATGTCAGTCATATTGACTTAATAGGGTGTTTGTGTGTAGACAAATTCGTATTAACCCATGTCACATTGTAGATTCTCAATAAGTGGTGATCATAGGAATCATTATTACCACAAAGAGAGCCTGTAACTAATGATAGAAGGTGAACATGTCGAAAGTAATCTTTTCCCTTACATTAAAAAAAAATAGTTGAAATCTTTGAGTAAATGAGTCTTACATACACACTTGTTTTTCTTTTTCAGGATGTACAGAAAGTCTTATCACATGGTTGGTTTGGTATATCCAGAAGCTGTCATAGTAACATTAAAGGTAAAATAAGTTCAATTATTTTAAATTTTCAAATTGTAATTTTTTTCAAATCTTCTTACAATGGCTGGGAGAAAATGAGAAGAGGTCTTTGCTGCATCTTATGTATTGGTACGTGAAAAATACTGTAGCCATTCACAACATGTCATGTGTTCCAAATCATGGCTCATTGTAGACTTAAATGAGGACTGATTTACATTAAGTCAATGCATGTATGTGCACACATATATGTGATTTTTTTCCTTCTTCATGCTTTGTTTAGATGGATCTTGAATTCAATTTTGAGATGGCACCAGGACTTGTCAGAATATATGTATTTTGTTATGTATATATTGTGGGAAAGTTTCATGCATTGAAAAAAGGTGTTCCAGGACAAAACTTACATGAAAGAAATTTGTTTAGAGTTTTAGGTCTGAGAACACATGAAAAAATAAAATTCAGAAAGAAGATAACAAAAAAATTCAACTCTCTTATCTCTGCTTTTCCTATGGCTGATGCCCAAATGCAGTATTAAATATGTTAGAAATAACTGGAGTCAAAACTCTGAAGTAGAGAAAGTTTTTGGTTCACTTGTTTCTACTGTGTGTGTATACAAAAGCA
>PISX010030753.1:0-18332 GCA_004024625.1 Mellivora capensis | reverse complement strand
TAAGATACCTGGGAATAAACCTAACCAAAGAGGTAAAGGATCTGTACTCGAGGAACTACAGAACACTCATGAAAGAAATTGAAGAAGACACAAAAAGATGGAAGACCATTCCATGCTCTTGGATTGGAAGAATAAACATTGTTAAAATGTCTATACTGCCTAGAGCAATCTATACTTTATCCAATAATCATTCATACCTGAAGTCTAAGAGATAATTCTGACCACAATACCCAAATGTAATTTATGTATGAATTTTGATAAATTGGTGCAAAAATGTCTTTATATAAATTCTTTTTCCCCCTACCCTTGTTCAGGCTTTTATCTCAGTTCTAAGTCATTTTCCACTCATTACCTGAGTTATTCATAAACTTAAAAGACTTTTCATATTATTCCCTTGAACAAAAGCTTTCAATTATTCTAATTGCATACAGGATAAAGTTCATACTCCTAATCATCTCTTTCACATCCCCATTATCGATTCTAGTTAGATCCCTTGCCACTCAGTCCCATGCCCTTTGGATTTAGATTCACTCTATCATTGTTTGGTGTGTGAAAATGCCAGTCATTTCACACCTTCTCTTATTCTTTTGCTACGTTCTTCCTTCTGTCCTTATTTTCTTCCCTGACACCAGTTCATCTCTATTCATTACTGATATATTTGGATTTAAATAAGTTGGTTATATTATGTATCTTCTAAAATAAACTGACAAGTTTTCAGGTAAGAGTCAGCTATTCATTTTCACAGATCCCCTCTTCTTCCCCTAGAGACTCCATTGTCTAGAATTTCTAGGACATAAAAGCTCATACTGAAATCATTTTTTTACTATCGTGGGATAATAAGAGAAAGTTTCAACATTCATATATGAAGTTTTAAGATCCTAGGGAGAGTATAAAAGTGAGAATAATCATAACAACTTTTTAATAAATTACAATGTGACAATGATATATGCAAAAATCTCATCATTACCTAGGAACATTTCAGAACAGTTATAACATGGAATTGCCTTTAAATATTTTTGAAACAGAAAAATAGAAAAACAGATTGTACCTAATGGAAATCAGAAAAGCATCACATTTCTTAAAATCTATAGCTGTTTTTTGTTTTTGTTTTTGTTTTTTGTTTTTTTTGAGAGAGAGAGAGAGAGAGAGAGAGAACAGTGAGCAGGGAGAGGGCCAAAGGGAAAGGGAGAGACAGATTCTTAAGCAGGCTCCCTGCTCCATGCAGAGCCTGATGTAGGGCTCTGTCTCGGGACACTGAGATCATGACCTGAGCCAAAATCAAGAGTCTGATGCTCAACTGACTAAGCCACCCACACACCCCACTATAAATGTTTTTAAAATTAAGGACAACTCTACAAAAATACAAACTTGACACAAAAACACTACAACTGTGCAAGGGAATAATGGAATGAATAAAAGTCTTATTTTAGCAGAATTCATAAAAAACAAAAAAGAAAAGAACGCATAAGAAACTTAATAACATAGAATGTAAAATCAACCAAGATAAGTAAGATAAATAAGAGCTTATTATAGTAAAGTTCTTAAAATTAAATATTAGATTAAATATTAAACAGATTAAATATTTGCTTTGCATTTAGGAGCTCCCTTGATTTAGAAATAAATACATTTAAATACTAGAATAAAAATTCATCTTAGAAATCTTCCAACAATGAGAGGTAAACAGGAATGGAGTTTATCTGAATAAAGAGATACATGTTTTCCTACATCATCCTATTTCAGAGGATGCTTACACTGGGTCAAAGGGCAGAAAGAAGTGCTACTAGTTAAGATTTACTATCTAGCCATTTTGCATTTGAAGGAAACTAACTTATCATGATAAAACTATATCCAGTGGGGGCACTGGGTGCCTGGGTGGCTCAGTCCCTTAAGCATCTGCAGGTCATGATCCCAGGGTCCTAGGATTGAGCCCCACAGCAGGCTTCCTGCTCAACTCAAGGAGGGTGGGGGCTGCTTCTCCCTCTCCCACTCCTCCTACTTGTGCTCCTTTTTTCACTCTGTCAAATAAATAAATAAAATCTTTAAAAGAAAAAAAAATATATCCAAAAAACAAATGTACACTCTGTGTATTTTACAAGTAAAACACTAGAACCAATTTCATTTAAGTGAGGTGGGGGTGGGGAGGATAAGGATGTCCATTAGCACCACTAGAATTTCAGAATTTGACATTGTATTAGAGGTCATAATTGGAGCAATATATCAACTAAAATAAATATTTAAACTTTAAAAATAATAAGGCAACTTCTCATTATTTCCAAGAATATAATACTTAATTAAAAAAATAAAATTATGCTAAGAAAAAAAATACTATTAGATGTTCTAGGAGAGTTTAGTGAAGTTCCAGGCAAATACTGGTATATCTTTCAAATACTAAATATTTTTGAAAGTGAAAAAATATTCAAATTTACAATAACAGCAAAAACTATAAAACACACAGGCATAAAGCAAAAAGAAATGTGTAAACCTATAAAACAAACTGCAAATCTTTGCTTAAATATATAAAAGTTAAGGGAAATATATACTACACTTTTAGATGAAAAGATTTGATATCATAAAAGCAAAATGATGCAACAAGTAAATGCCAAACTCAATAAAATTCTCAGAGGGTTTTTCAGGGGAGGGAACAACAAATTTATTAGACAGCTTATCTGAATGAGTAAATGTTCAGGAATACCCAGGAGATTTCTGAAAAAGAAGAAAATTAAAATAAAGCTGAAATTTTTAAAAGTATGGTATTGATGTAATAATGGACAAAGAGGTCAAAAGAAGCAAGTGAGGAGTTAAGGAAAAAAACACAAACATATAAGGGAGATTTGTACATGAAAAGGAGAAAATTTTACTTCAATAGGGACTAAATAATAGGGGGATAATTCCAGTCTTATGCAATAATGAAAAATAAACTATAAATGACTGGGCAATTTAAAATTTTACATAAAACATGCAGTATTAGAAAAAAATATATTTTAATGTTTAAGACTTTTCTAACCATGATGTGAACAAGATGCTGTAGAAGACAGATTTGACATTAAAACTGTAAACTTCTGTATATTACCAGAGCTATAAACAAAATTAAAAGAAGTGACACAGGAACAAATATTTTCAACATATATAAAAGAGTTAATATCCACGATACATAAAGTTTCCATAAGTCAGTGAAACAGGCTGTTTCAGAAATCAAGAACCAATTTTCACACAAAACACAGAGATGAAAGTAAAGAATGCTTATCACTGCAGTGCTGCTAATGAGAAAATATAAACCCTCCACATGTTCATCCGTCAGAAAATTTAGATATATTTATCATAGTAAGAATGTTTTAAGGCATAAGTTTTGTGAAAGATCAGCTTGTTTCATATTCTTTCCAAAAGTCTGTAAATGTCTCTTTAATTTTAAGTATTTTGGTGGCTATAAAAGGCTACTTCATTATTATTTCAACATGCATATCTTTTATAACTATGGGGTGAGCACTTTCTTATATGCTTATTGGTCATACTAGACTACTCTCTTTTGTCAAGAGCCTATTCAAGTTTTGCTCATTTTTCCTTGTTCTTTTTCTTATAGATTTGTAGGAGCTCTCTCTATATATTTAGATATGAATTCCTTGATAAAAGTATGCACTGAAATATTTTCTTTCAGAGTAAAACTTGCTTTTTCACTCTCTCAGTGGTCTTTTCATAACAGAAGTTCTTACATGTAATGAACACCAATATCAACAAATATTAACACCAACATCAACAGAAATGAGCACATATCCACAGAATGACATGTACAAAATTGGCTATATTAGCTTTATTCATAATAGTCAAATTTAGAAACCATTCAAATGTCCATCAGCAAGAGAAGGAATTAAATTATAAACAATAAAATGGCACATCAATAAAAGCGAAATTATAGCTACCTGCAACAACACAGCCCAATCTCACAACCATGGCTAAAACACCTCTAGCAGCACAGACACACAGATCTATACTCAAGGAGTGTGATGGACTGAACAAAGACAGAAAAAAAATGCATACCATTTAATCCAATTTATGTGAAATTCAACAACAGGCTAAATTAATCAGTGGTAAGAGAAGCTAGAATAGTGTTTACCAGTGGTTCTCAACTAGGAGTGTTTGTGTCCCCCAGGGGACATGGTACAATGTCTAGTGGTTGCCATTGCAGGGGGAAAGGGTGCAGGGGGAAGGGCAGGCATGCTGCCTATTTAGATACTGCCTTTCCTTTTCTTATTTTTCCTGCCTTGGACAGATACCTAAGAAGCAAGGGTGAATAATTAATTTAATCCATTAATGTCTAGAAAGCAAGCATCAAAACTGGGAATGGAAAGAAGGAATGAAGAAAGGAAAAGTCTAAAACAAGGCAGAACTAAAACTCTTGTTTCATAATATTAAAAGGGAATATAGACATTGATAAGAAGGGAGAATAGAATGAGGAAAGAATCCATTTTTTTATACTTAGTATTTCCGCTTCATTCTTCCTAATAATTTTTTTTCTCCTTTATGCTACCAATATTATCTGTTTCCTAAGGATATTTATTACACTTAAATTATGAAATAGTTTCTTTATTAATTCTGGTTTGTTTAGGCTGCTGTATTACCCTTTATAGATTTGTTCTTCAGACTTCTGGTTAATTTTTTCCTGTAAATTGTGGGAGCTGGAGAAAAATCTAGGGATGCATTAACTCTGGCCACTCCAGATCCTCTGAATGATATGGAATGCCCAAGGCAGATGGTGCCTGTGGTATCTCTTCATTCAAGCACCTCCATTTGCTATCCCATCAAAATGTGCCCTAATGGTTAGCAAATACCTTTATAGCTCTTACAGGGGACTATTTTTCCAGGAGATCACTATATAAATTCAGTGGTTCTTAAAATGGACCATACTTTATAATACCCTGGGGTGCTTTACAAAATATGCCTCAGTCCCAGTCCCAGAGAATCTCACTTACTTGGGGTTTTTTTTGGCCCTCACATCAGAATCTTTTTAAGTTCCCTACATGATTCTAATGTGTACCCAAGATTAAAGCTAATTTTACAATCAGAAGATTCAATTTACAGAAAATAACTCATCAGCCTGTTTTAATCTTTTCTTAGTAGACTACTGTAGTGGTTCTTAAACTATAGCATGCTTCCAGATGATGCAGTGGGCTTCTAAAATTAGAGATTGCTGGGCTCATCCCAAAGTTCCAGATTCAATAGCTTTTACTGGCACCTGAGAACGTTCATTTCTAACAAGTCTCCAGGTCATGCTGATACTAAGTGCTCCACTCTCTAATAGAACAACTGTCCTACCACTGATGGTTTATACATACAGCTAACTTATAAAAAGTACATTAATATGTTGCTGGTAATTACTTTAGCACTTTCTAAACAGAATTATTTAAGATTGTGAATACAGCATGAACATAATTTTAAGTTTATTGAATTAAGGTTTTTGTTTAAGAAAATGACTTTAAACTTTGGGGCACTTGAGAAATTAAGAAGAAAAATCCTAGAATGCTGAAAAACTCACATCAGAGGTTACTGTACTGACATGAAAATTTGGAAACTATAAACAAAATTAATCTATTAACTTTTGTAGTTATCTTAAAGTTTTTCTGTATTTTCTTAGTACTTGAAAATATGCACATGAACACATCATTTCCTCATAAACCTCTATGAAAGATAATTTTAAACTTGCTATAATAATCATAGCAGAGATTAAGCTATTATTTTTATTTATTATCTGTATTAAATAAACCAAACAAAATAATCACTTTGGAGAATGTTTTGTGAGGAGTATGCCTGAAACAACATATACTGAGAGTTTATTCAATGATCTTGAAGATGTAGGATAATTATTTGTCCTGTTACATCATGACTCTCTAAAAATGCTAAGCCATAAATTGACTTATGTACTTGGTGCTCAGATCATATAATGTAAGCTTTGTGTGATGTCCTTTAACACTGCATATTGTTTTTCAGAGCTAAAAGCTAAAAAATGCTAATGAATATTAAATATTTTAGATGTGACTACTGTGACCACACCTAATGATTTATTTATGTTTTTAAGCTTTGTAAAACAGAAGCTTCAAAGCTACAACCTATAAAACTTTCACTTTCCCAAGGGCATTCTGAGTCTTACATGGAATCCTAGCCTGGAAATGCATGCAATGGCATTATGCTGCTGACAATCCTGTCTTTCAAGGCGGCTGTCCAAAAATGACAATGAAAACTACAGAGCTAACACAACCATTTTACTGAATCTAAACTTAGTGGGCTAGATACTTGAAATGGTTTTATTTTTTCCTGCTCTTTGCCTTCAACTAGCCTCTATCAAAAGTCTCTTTCTCCACTTTTCACCTGAAGAACATCTTTGAGTCCCTAGGAGGATTAAAAGGGATATTGTCCTTTAAATAAACTGCAGAGTATTTTGGTCTCCATGTGTCCCCAGATTTCCTTAGAACACAGAGTATCTAAGACTCCTTATCCCCAGTTTTTGTTCTTAGTCACCAATTTCCAGGTACAGGAAAGACCTATTCACCACGCTGTTATGCCAGTTTTGGAAAAACAAGTGTATCAGTCTCAGAGCATGAAATTCTAATGCAACTCTTCCTTTCTTCCTTTCTTTCTACTGCAAATCTTTCTTATAGATTTAATTAAATATTTTTCTGAACTATATCTCTGTTTAAAAGTTCAAAGTCAGTTGCTCTTAAATATATGAACTGATCATCTTGCATAGTTTAGAATATTACTTGAAAAAATACAAAATATTATTTAGATTAGGCTGGTAATATTACAAAATTTTATAATTAGGGGGTTTTAACCTCCCACACCACCATCACAGAGTTATCAAGATTCTCTATCTTAAAAAGAAAAAAGAAAAAAATAGGGGGAAAAGAAGAACTTAATTTATCTCAATCGGATGCTCTCACCAAATCTATGCTCTTCTGTAGAGCCATCTCAATGATAGAAGCTTAAATAGTATATTTGACTTTAAACATCACATAGTGAACTTTCAGAAGAGGTATGGATGACCTAAGTACATTAACATAGGACAGATAGTATATGCTCCTATTTGCAATTTGAAGAGTTAAACTGATAAAAGTTGAGCAAGAGATGTAAGCTGACTAAAGGCTAATTAGGGAAAATACACTAGAGGAAAAAAGTTTTAAATTAGATTCTGGGGGAGGAAGAAGCCCGGGGAAAAAATTAAAGATGGTGTATTCTCTTTGGAGAGTACACAAAGCAGGAGAGTATATCAGGATTGACACAATAAATATTGAGGTGAGAGGAAGGTCTAGGTTAAAATCTCTTATTCTCTCAGGTTGGCCACTAACAATTCATTTCCCTGGTGTCTCCTCCCAGGATTCAGGGGTGTCATAACTAAAATCAAATTCTTTCTTTTCCTGAACATGTTGGGGGGTGGAGGTTGGGGAGATTGAGAGTACCCTGAGTATGACAGATTCATGAATGCAAAGGGGAGGTGGGGATTCTTGAGGCTCACTGGTTCTTCCCAAGCTTTTGAGCCCCAAGAAGACTGATTGATGTCCCAAAGTCTGCTCTAGAATTTCTTTCCACATTAGCATGAAAAAGGATTTTTTAGCTTATCAGAGATATATGAAACATGCACACACTATGCATTTTTCTTAAGCTAATATATCTGCTGTCACTTAATAACTCAGTTTTTAAATGTTCATTTAAAAATCCAAATCAATTAATAATATACTTTTCACCATTTCTTATAACCTTTTCTGATAAGTGATTATTTTCTTCATAGGCATTCTGATTTCAACAGAGCAGTCTAAAATATAATTCTGAAATTCTCCTAATGTATTAGGCACAGACCTTTACTTTAAACAAAAGACTACTCTCCAGTGACCAGAGAAGAGTATCTAATACCTGCTTTAATCTGAACAGGCTAAGAATCTGCAGTCTTCAGACACATCTCTCTGTCACTTCAAAATATAAATCTGCAAAATTATTTTCCAGAATGAGACTAAATTTCCCAGACCTCCTTACCACTCTTCAATAATACATAGTATTCCTCAGAATGACCTTTCATCAGTAGGTTGTACAAAGATCTTTCAACCCATTTTGTGCTGCAAAAACAAAACAAAACAAAAACCAAAAAGAACAAGATTTTCTATTTTGGACACTGATATTTGTGACTGTCTATATGACTCTAATATGTCTAAATGTGGTTTTCTTTTTTTTTAACCTTGCTTACAGCTCTCTGATCTTTCTGGCACTATCAGTGAAAGTTCTTCTGCTATCATTTTTCATTATCATTTTATTAATGATATTAAATCATTTTTTTATTAAAATAAAAACATTTTATTGCTGGGGCGCTTGAGTGGCTCAGTGGGTTGAGCCTCTGCCTTCAGCTCAGGTCATGATCTTGGGTTCCTGGGATAGAGCCCCACATCGGGCTCTCTGCTCAGTGGGGAGCCTGCTTCCCCCTCTCTCTCTGCCTGCCTCTCTGCCTGCTTGTGATCTCTCTCTCTGTCAAATAAATAAATAAAACCTTTAAAAAAACCATTTTATTGCCTTATTATATTTGGATTTTACTTTTGGAACTCCAATGTGTATATATTAAACTGTGTGTAATATTGTCCCATGGGGTCATGACGTTCTGTTCATTTTTTTTCATTTTTCTTGAATCTTTATATCCCTGTTCCTGAGACCATAATTTCTGTGTTCTAAGTCCCTCTAAACTGGAGAGGTTCAATCTCCAAACTGTCTCCTCTAAGAATCTTCTTAGGGCTTGGTTTCAAGCTTTTTAAAGTGGGTCTAAAGTGGACCTTTCTCTGGATGTGGCCTTTATCAAACAGTTGTTCAGACTGATTTCCATGTGGTTAGGAGGTGTTAAGGTCTATTCAGTACGTCTGGATCAAAATTCCAAAGTCCCCAGCACTCGTTAATGTCTTGGTATCTCTGTTCTGCTCTCACCTCTGTAGCAATCACTCTCTTACAAGACTTGACTGGCCATGTGTATGGTTGTCTAGCCCAGCTCTCAGTTAAGTACTTATAGGAAACCCTCATATGAATTGCATGACCTCTATAGACTCCTTTTCTTAATCTCCTGCCCCACAGGTTCCAACCACTTCAGACATTCAGAACTTTCATCTCTGCCTCTTTAGATGTGTGTGTGTGTGTGTGTGTGTGTGTGTGTGTGAGAGAGAGAGAGAGAGAGAGAGAGATCCAATTTCTGACTGAATTTCAGGTCACTGCACTGGAGCTGGGAAATATTCCCTGCGTAGAGGTACAGAGCAACTAGAAGTTCACCTATTTCTTTCCTCTTAGGAACCATAGTCCATTTGAGTGGCCATTTTATTTGATATACTTAATTCTAACATTTGTTCATACTCCTCCTTGGTTATGCAGTGCCCACCCTAATAGCATCATCCTCTTATTCTTGAACTGTTGCCCTTTATTTAGCTATCTATCTGACATTTCAATTCTGCCTTCATATTCTAGCTTTCAGTAAATTCTCTTGGCCTTCTGGTTAAATAACAGTTCATATTATCTTTTCTGGACTACTGAACTCTATTTCCTTTTGGATTTCAGGATAGAGATAGTCTTCTGATATGGAAGTTTCTGCCCCTTAAAATATAAGACATTCTTTCTGTCAGATATGACTATGGATGACTATTACAGTTAAACCATCCTCCTACCTTCCATCATCCTTAAGTGACAAGCAAGGGGATTTTGACACCAGGGAACACTTATTGAACCTTATTTGCTATTAGACTGTACTAAAAATAAAATGCCTATTAATATAAATTTCCTCTTTTTCTTTGCTAACAAGTAGAATTTAGCTAGAGACCAGAATATGTCCATCTAAATAAATATTAAAATTCCCAGATTCCTGCAAGCCCAAAGTGGCCATGTAACACTTCCCTTCACAGAAATGCATGTCAAGGGCATTAGGTAGGACTTTTGGGTAACCAGTTTAAAAAAAAAAAAGACAAACATTGCTCCAATCACCTTTCCACTCACCCACTCTGTTTCACAAAGTTCTGATCTTAGACTTGAGAAGAACATGACCCAGAAAGCCATGAGATCCCAGAAGAATGAGAGGTGCCTGGAGTAAAAATGAACTAAATCTGCGGCCTAAAACCAAGCCTGTATGAAGTCAGCTTGTATCAGTCAACCTCAGCTTTACCAAAGATGTGAGAAATAAATGCTTATTTGCTATATGCCACCGAGATCTTTTTGGTATTGATTATGTAGCACTGATTCCAGCGAAGCTGGATGAAACAATAAGCCAGACTCTAATATTGGAAACTTATAATTAGAAGACAGAAATGTAGGAGGAAATAGACCACCTCTACTGCTAGGCTGCCTGGGTTCACTGCCCACCTCTATTTTCATTCAGCAGATTTTCACTCAATTGGTTATCCTGTGTCTCAGTTTAATTATAAAACAGGAAAAATAAACAGCTTTTTTTGATGAGGATTAAACAGATAATAGTTTAACATATGATAATATGAAATCTAGTACATAATAGATGTTTAATTAGTACTTAATACCAAACTGAAGGTTTTAGGTTTTTCTCAGCAGACCCGTGGTTTTTAACTATATTTTCATGGAAGACTGTTGTATGTCAGCTGAGGTGTTCCTTAATAAATCAGAATAATGGTGGCCTTTTCCCAGTAAGCATATTAAGTAAATTCATATAAATTCCTGGTTATATGAAATTTTCTTCCCTACATGTTTTTAAATCTTTATTGGTTGGCACAATTTGTTTGCAAGCCAGATGAAAACAAGTGAATGAACATGTGGTATTACTATTAACAGAAACAATTCAGAAACACTAATTATACTTAGTTTGATAGTGTTTTTTAAATAGACATGTGTGGCCCAAATTGTCATTTTGTATTACACAAGCAAAATACAGTATTTTCTCCCAAGAATCTTGCTCCAGCTCCTGAGATGAAATTGAAAATATTTTTTTCATTATACTTTGCAAATAACAGTGTTTTTCGAAGAACACAATAATATGTAGATGCTTTGCATGCTTAAGATCACTGTTGTTGAGGACTCATAATCTCTGGGAAAAAAATATATATTTTTTGTTTGTTTTTGTTTTTGTAAGAGAGATCGGAGCTTGAAAGTTTACGCTCACAGTAATATATAAAGTTTAACTGAAGGTAAAAAGGGCTGGGATCCAAGCAGGCTAGAGGATAGCCCTAGTAAGATAAAAAAATGATTCTTTGTCAGAAGCACAGGAGAAAAGAGTTAATTAATGAAAAAGATATTAGGAAAGTGGATAATTTGACAGCATCTGGATGCAGGTGGCAAGGGAAAGGAACGATATCTTTGAACGTTATTGCAAATGAAAATCACTCTGAGAGCTTAGTAAAAATGCATAGATAATCCTTATCCCTATTCCCAAGAATTCTAGCTCAGAATTTCTGGAAAAGTGACTTAAAACCTACAGTTTAAACATATTCCATTTCTGATTCTGATTCAGGTAGCTGAGAGTCACATTTGGAGAAAAAAATAGAACATGATATACTCTAATAATTTGGAAGCATTAGTTTGACTTTGCTATTTCAATTATTTAGCACTTCATATGTCCTAGTTTCTGGCAAGGAGTGATGCAAATGGTAAATCAATGGTAAAGGATGACCCCAAGATTTCACTTTTAACCATCTGAGAGACAAATAATGCCATTAATGAAGATGAAGTACACACTGGTAAAATGACATATTGTAAGGAAAGAAAGGTGATGAATTTTTTTATGTGTTGTATATTGGACTTTTTGAAAGGTGGAAAAGCATTAAATACCAACCCTCTTCCATATATAGCTCTGAAGAAAGTTGTGAATAAGGGAGATGGAAAATCCAAACAGCCACTTTATCACTGATAAAGGCCAGGCTGGAAGCTAAAATTAGGGTGTGTCACTAACGCTCTTCCTCACACTGCAATCCAGCATTAAGATGCCTAGTCTCTGCAATTCTACTGGGCAGGAGCAATTGCATTATTCTATTACTTCCAGTTAAAGCATAAAGCAGGTAAAAGATATTATCCCATCCACACTAACTACAATAGCCATTTACCAAAGTTTTACTATAGACCTTGTACTTGTCATTTATAATACAGATTTCAGAATTCAGAATGAGTGCAATTACTTGTGTTACCTCTATTTGAGCTTAAATGCTATAAGAGCAAGGATCACATCTTATTTGTCTACTGTCAGATACCCATAATTTAGCATACTGCTAAGCAAGGAGTAGAAATTCTAATCAATTGTTGAAGGAATAACCTTTAAAAAAAAAAAAGGAACAAATGATGGGGGCCTCGGTGGCTCTTTTGGGTAAGCCTCTGCCTTTAGCTCAGGTCATGATTCCAGGGTCATCTGCTTCTCCCTATGCCCCTCCCCGTGCTCATGCTCTCTTTCTCTCTCTAATAAATAAATAAAACCTTTTAAAAAAATGTTAACTTCAGATCTGGTCAAGCGTTTTTTGTTTGTTGATTATCTGCTCAAACCGAAGTTCCTTGTTATTGATGTCAAAATTAAACAGATAAGGAAGGTTTTATTCAAGATTATGGCAACAGAGGAGAAAGGCCACAACTCCGTTCCAGCTCAAGCCCTTGAAACCTCCTGGAGATTTTAAAAGCTGGGGTAGGGTGCATCGTAGATCCTGTTTACTAATTGGCCTTTCCCAAAGGAAATGCTTACTTTTCCCCCTAATTTTGTGAAAGCAGTTTTATGACTTGGCACAGAGTGTGAGCCCGAGTTAGGCTCTTCCATACCGACTGGGAGAGAGAAGGGTGGCCGTCTTCTTCGATTACATTTCAAAAAGATGTTCCTTTAAAAGGACAGCCCTTGGCGGTAAAACCAACGTGAACTTTTAAAAGGATTTCTATCTCAGAAGGGGAGAGAATGAATTTACAATCACGAGAGTTTCTAACTGAAAGAGGTCCATTTGTACCTGAGCTGAGGTAAAGTCAAGCCCGTCTTGACCAATGTTTAGCTGTGTTTCTGCAGCTTTGCACCAAGGAACTCAATTATGAACTTCCAATCTCTGACGGTTCCCTAAACAGAGCTGCTGTTCACTTTACACCACCTTCTTTTGTTTACTTTCCTACTTCCGACAAAACCGCAGAGCTTATCGGCTCCTTCTGGCAGGGCGCGTGCGCAGAAGACAGTACGTCATTGAACGCGCCAGCCCTTACTTGTTAGCAACCTAAAGCGTCCGTAGTACCACGGGCCGCTGAGATGAACGAACTTCCGGTTGTTCCGGCAGCTGTCGCTGCCGCTGCCGCTGCTGCTACCCCTACCACTTGCCAGGGCCGGGCCTCAGTTCAGGATTAGGTCACTTCTTCGTTTTCCACTGCGCCCATGGTTCCTCCTGGAGCCAGGGCGGCGGGCCCGGCGGCTCCCGCGTGGTGAGAGGGCGGTCGGGGGGACGATGAAGGTCCGGCACTGCAGCTCCTGTCTCAGCCACCTCTTGGCCTTCGCCGTCCTGCTGCTGCTATTGCTGCCAGGATTGGGAGGGCCTTTGGCTTTGCTGCTGCAGGCGGCCGAGGCTGCACCGGACCCTGGGCTTCCGGACCGCGGGCAGCGGACCCCGCCACCCCTGCCTCCCGGGCCCACCGCGGCCCAGTCTCCCGGCCGCGTTCCGGCAGAAGCCGCAAGGCCGCGGGGCGCTGAGGGCGGCAATGGCAGTAGTCCCCGGGCGGGGCTTTCAGCAGACGACTCCGGAGGGAAGGCGGGGGAAGAAGACTCAGTGGGTGGGAGCCTTGCTGTGAGCCCCAACCCCGGCGACAAGCCTATGACCCAACGGGCCCTGACCGTGTTGATGGTGGTGAGCGGCGCCGTGCTCGTGTACTTCGTCGTCAGGACAGTCAGGTGAGGCAAAGCCTCTGTGAGCTTCCCCTGCAGACCTGAGACGGGCTGCCTGGTGACCTAGCAAGGCAGATTTCTGTGACCTGGCGTTGCACTTGCTTGCCCGCATTATCAGGGATGCCTGCCTGAGTGCGATTGTGGTATTTGTCTTTAAAAGCCTGTGGTGCCAATGGAAGAAGTTAAACCACCAAGTAGTTTCTTTCATTTATAAATTATAAATTTATACCTCACCTCCAAATCTCTTTACCTGGCTCAAAGGGCACACTTTCCTTGAAGACGAAGCAATCTTGTATTGACCACACTATCTTCTACTACTTCTCTCTTTCTACCCTATATATTGTTGTGTACTTTGTCATTTTGCTTATCAGAATGCAAGTCTCCTAAGGATAGGATTCCTATTAGTAACACCTGTGAGACCTAGAGTTCTTTGTAAAATACTCTCACTTATTAGAAAATCAGTATTATTTATCAATAGTACTGCAGAAAGACCTTACGAATATTTTATAAAATTTGTAAAATTAAAAATTTTTTTTAAATTATAAAATTTTATAAGACGTATAGGAAAAGTTATTCCTTATGAGCATTTTCTCATATTGGTCTTTAGTCTGCCATGTAAGTAATTAGATTATAATATATAAAGTTTACTACATTCCACTGTTTTTGACCTGGAAAAAGTAACAACTTCCTGTGGTTCAATCTATGCCATGTATCCCATTAATCGGAAACATTTAGCACTCATTTTGCATGGCACGAAGTATTTCAGTACAAAATGTTAACAATTGCATGATGAGATGGGAAACCTATACAGCACAAGAATGTCAAATATATTCAATTTTAATATTGAAGCAAATATTTAATACCTAACAAAACTAAATATATGACTTCAAATACAAAAAATTTTGAATTTGTAAATGGATAAATTTGATATTTTACTTACCAAAAAGGCTTTATAAAATGAATTCATCTATAAATAGTAGTTCTCAGTCATTCAAAAGTTTAAATTTACAAAAGTAGTTATTTTGAGCCTGTTCTTACTACAGAATGCTTGATTATGGAATTCTTTAAATTTCAGATTTGGAACATATATGATGACTTAAATGACACCTTTCACCTTACCTGTGAGGAAAATGACTCAGAGGAATAAAGTGATTTATCTGTTGTCCCATGTTGTCTGATATCTTTTTTTTTTAGTACTTTATTTATTTATTTGACACAGAGACACAGCAAGAGAGGAAATACAAGCAAGGAGGAGTGGGAGAGGGAGAAGCAGCAGGCTTCCCCGCTGAGCAGGGAGCCTGATGCAGGGCTTGATTCCAGGACCCTGAGATCATAACCTGAGCTGAAGGCAGATAGATGCTTAACTGAGCCATGCAGGCGCCCCGAGGTCTAATATCTATGATGATATATTCCACTGTTTGTTTGAATGTTTTTCCGTCTTTTTCCCCCTTAACAAGAAGTCTGACATACGCTCAACCTTTGGATTAAGTAGCCCAGGTCATTATGTTGTTTAAGTACCAGGTTATGAATACAAGTAGATGATTGATTGCCACTTATTATTCTACTTAATACCATATAAAGCAGAAAATGAGTTATATAATCAAAATAATGACATTTATTACTGTTATCAGTCACCTTCATTTGATACATTTTTTATTACTGAAGTAAAATTGTTTTATGACATCAATTATATTTAAATATTTCATGTAGTAAGATTGACTTGGAAGAAATCTATAATAAGATTATAGGGTTGAAAAGCTATAATAAGGTTATTATTTAAGTGGCTTAGATTGTTACTATCTTTCTGAAGAGCTGACATAGAGCCAAGACATCACTATTTGAAGAATTCAACCTTAGAAAGAGCTGAGGGAGCACTGTCGAAGTAGTTTTTACCTCTTGTGGAGTTTTGGTGTAGTATTAAAAAAAGTAAACACTAGTATTTGAGAAGACTATTAAAATGTTCCTCCCTTTCCCAGGTTCATATGTATGTGAACCTTGATTTTATATATTTCAACCAAACAACATATTGCAAGTGATCGAATGCAGGAAAAAATTGAACACCTGGCTGTTTTCCTTCTTCTATCTAGTTTTATTGGTTTAAGCCATATATTAAAGGAATTTGAGAAAGTCTCTATCAGTGCCATTTTTCACCTTTTTCAGTCTTTTTGACAAGTATATTTTTTGTAAAAAGGTATGTTAACATGTAATGGATTTATTATTTTAAATGATAAATATTATAAAGTTTCTTCGGTTTAATATATTAACTATTGATATGTGTAATCCACATATAAAATAAGTTCTCTGGAGTTTGGAATAATTTTTAAGAGTGTAAAGGAATCCCAAGACCAAAACATTTGGGAACCACTGGTGTAAAGAGCATTACCTAAGCTAGATACTATTGGTTCGCAAAGCCAGCAAATCCAGGTCCACTTTCTGTTAAAGGGGAAGTGAGAACATGTTCATAAAGTGTTAAAGACATAGCCATGATATGAGACTTTCTTCTTGATACAAATATTAGAAGAAAATTGAAGGAGACATTATTTTTTCACTATTACTTAATGCTATATCTATAGTTCCTCTAAAGATCCAGAGTTCCCTGAATATTATGTTTCTTATATTGTAAATTATGGGTCTGATGGTAACTTTTTTGGGATGATTCTTATCTTTTCATTTTGCTTCTACCTAGTTTATAATCATATATAAATGTTTATTGCCATTGATTTTCTATCTGCATTTCTGTAAAGCTTGGAAGGGTACAGTCTTCAGTATGATTCCATTGGATGACGCACTAACATATTGCATGTTAATAGCCAAATTCTGAACTTTGGCTAAGAAAAAATGCACATAATCAGTTTAACCAGCATCTAATATATTCATTTATTCATTCTGAACCATTATCTGATATATGAACATTCAGTTCAAGTACTAAATTTAGGTGGCTACCTGATGTTCCAGGCTTGATTGATGCTAACAATGTTTGGGCAATGTTCAGAATTCATATATTTGCTCCAAGATTATGAGATGAAAACTATTCATTTTGGTGAATGCCCATTTTGGCTCCCCACTTTGAGTGTATGTCTAACAGCATACCAGCATTAGTTTATTTGTGCCAGGGAGAAAGAATGGGCAAAAATCATTTACCTAACTCTTGGGTGGTAACACTGAGAATATTTTATTTGTAAAATACTTGAACTCCATGAAACTTACAAGTTGTTTTGTTTTAATCTAATTCTATTATAATGAATATGTGACTGGAGATAATAATAATTCATTTTGAGGCTGAAAATATTCCAAAAAAACAACTAGTCTCAGTAGAAATTGAAAAATATATATAAGGAAAAGAGTAGACTTCCTAAGATTAAAATATATAGTCTCTATGAGAAAAGACTCCTTCTCTGTCTTATTCGGAACTATATCCTAAGTGCTGAACCTTATGTACAACATATGATAGGCACTGAATAAGTATTCTTTTTTTTAATATTGTTATAGGTAGGTGGTAAAGATTTGGAAATTTAATGGTAATTGCTTCTTATTGATAGAGCAAAGAGGAATGAAGATCTCAATTAATAATACTTAGATTTCCTTCCTCTCTGTAAGACATTCTTCTCACAGTAAAATCAATAAGGCAAGAAAAAAATGGCAGGGTTATTATTTTTTTAGCAAGTATTTGATTATTTTATTTTATTATTTTTTTTAAAGATTTTATTTATTTATTTATTTATTTTTAATTTTTTTTTTTTATATAAACATATTTTTATCCCCAGAGGTACATGTCTGTGAATTGCCAGGTTTACACACTTCACAGCACTAACCATAGCACATACCCTCCCCAATGTCCATTACCCCATGCACCTTTCCCGACCCCCTCCCCCCAGCAACCCTCAGTTTGTTTTGTGAGATTAAGAGTCACTTATGGTTTGTCTCCCTCCCAATCCCATCTTGTTTCTTTTCTTCTTTTTCTGTCCCCCTAGTCCCCCATGTTGCCTCTCCACTTCCTCATATCAGGGATATCATATGATAGTTGTCTTTCTCTGATTGACTTATTTCACTAAGCACGATACCCTCTAGTTCCATCCACGTCGTTGCGAATGGCAAGATTTCATTTCTTTTGATGGCTGCATAGTATTCCATCGTGTATATATACCACATCTTCTTTATTGCTGCTATAAACATTCGGGTGCACGTGCCCCTTCGGATCACTACATTTGTATCTTTAGGGTAAATACCCAGTAGTGCAATTGCTGGGTCATAGGGTAGTTCTATTTTCAACTTTTTGAGGAACCTCCACGCTGTTTTCCAGAGTGGTTGCACCAGCTTGCAGTCCCACCAACAGTGTAGGAGGGTTCCCCTTTCTCCACATCCTCGCCAGCATCTGTCATTTCCTGACTTGTTAATTTTAGCCATTCTGACTGGTGTGAGGTGATATCTCATTGTGGTTTTAATTTGTATTTCCCTGATGCCGAGTGATGTGGAGCACTTT
>PISX010030752.1:0-18320 GCA_004024625.1 Mellivora capensis | reverse complement strand
TTATCCATTCATCTGTTGATGGACATCTAGGCTCTTTCCATAGTTTAGCTATTGTAGACATTGCTGCTATAAACATTCGGGTGCACGTGCCCCTTCGGATCACTACGTTTGTATCTTTAGGGTAAATACCCAGTAGTGCAATTGCTGGGTCATAGGGTAGTTCTATTTTCAACTTTTTGAGGAACCTCCACGCTGTTTTACACTGTTGGTGGGAATGCAAGCTGGTGCAACCGCTCTGGAAAACAAGCTTGATATTCTGAAAAGTCTTACGCTACAAAATAATCTAAGATATTATATAAAGTGGAAAACTTTTCAATGCATGGCTGAGTTGGCAACAGAGTAAGGAAATCCCTAGCAGTCAAACATGACGTAAAAGCATAAATCCTGAGAGAAAAGTCTATGAGTGCTCTCTGGGCACCATGGATTTCTGGTGATCCAGAGATTAAGTTTTAATGGCCTCATAGGGAGCAGGGAAAAAAAATGTTAGTGTACATATAATGTAGAGAGTCAGATCAAGGACCTGTGTGAAGCCAAGACCCTACCTATGCAAAAGGGCTATACCTTCAGTGAACTAGAGGTAAATCCTAATTTACAAGGGAAACTTACCTATTTGACTTCAATTTTAACTAGAAGGAAAACCAAAATATTAGGAAAAAGTAGGTTTAGAATTGGCTAGCAGAAGCAAATATAAATTCTCTCTGGATGAAAGAACCTTCAACTTCATGCCTCTTAGAATTCCTTCAGGGAAAGCTACATCAGTTAATGGACTCAGTAGTCAAATATCACAACATAGATGTGAGAACAAGAAACATGTTTGAAGTGGCGCCTAGGTGGCTCAGTTGGTTTAGCATCTGAATTTGGCTCAGTTAGAATCTTAGAATCTGGGATCCAGCCCTGCATTGAGCACCCCGCTCAGCGGGGATTCTGCTTCTCTCTTTCCCTCCCCCTCTCCGTCTGCCCTTCTTCCTCTTCTGTCCTTGCCCCTGCTTGTTCTCTCTCTCCTTCTCTCATATAAATAAATACAATTTTTGCAAAAAAAGAAACATGGATGGAAATCAGCAGGAATACCCAATAGTTGAATCAAATACACAAAGTTTTATGATATTCAAATGATCAAATATAGAATAGAAAATGGACATAGTTTGTAAGTTTAAAAAAACATAAAATAGTATTTTAAGTATGAGTGAGGTTCAGAAACTCTCAATGATGACAAAGTTACATTTGAAAAAGAAATTAAAGACCTGGAAAACATAATTGAAATAAGCTCAAGATTTTTTTTTTAAAGATTTTATTTTTAACTAATCTCTACACCCATCACGGGGCTCAAATTTACAACCCCAAGATCAAGACTTGCATGTTCCACTGACTGAGCCAGCCAGGTGCCCAAGTCAGTTCATTTACTCAAGAAAAGTACTGAACCACAGTATAAACCTACAGAAGTGACCAGACACACCAGTGTAAAAGATAAGGTATGGTAACCATGAAAGAAATCAAGAATCATGAACATAAAATGGGAATGTTCTAATGTAATTAGAGTTAAAGAAGGAGAGGCTAGAAAGAATGAAAAATAGATAATATTCTAAAAGATAAGAGATAATAGTGAAAAATTTCCCCAAACTGATAAAAGACACAAGTACTAGGATTTAGGTATCATTAAATTCCAAACAGGAAAAATGCAGAGCTATATATACCTGGTTACATGGTAGTTAGGTGCAGAATATAGAAAGAAAAACAAATCTAGTGAGTAGTCAGAGAGAAAAGACAGATTAGCAACAAATATATAACAATTAGATTGAAGACAAAAATGAAAAATATAATATAGTGTTATATTACTTTAAAGCCTGAGAGAAAAAACAAATGTAAACCTGAGAGAAAATAAATTATATAGCCAATAAGACTGTCTTTTAAGAAGAATGAAAGTAGATAAAGGCATTTTCAGGGAAACAAAACTGTTTACCATCAAATATGGTGTTTATGGTATTTAGCAAAGCAAATAAAAAGGCAAAATTAAGATGGTAAAAAGAAATACAACATATCAATTATCTCAATTACTATTAATGAACTAAACTCTTCAGTTAGAAGGTTAAGTTTGGCTGGATTTAAGAAGTCCTAACTTACCTATAATATAAAAATTTAAAAGGTTAGAAGAAGATATACCAGGAGAATAGTAATGAAAAATAAATTGATGTGGTTTTGATAATATCAAAGTAAGTCTTTAAATAAGAACCACTACTAGAAATAAAAAAAAATTACTATGTATTGATGAGGTTGAATTCTCCTGAATAAATAATAGTTAAAACATGTACACATGTAATTATACAACTTCAAAACATATAAAACAAAAAGGAAAAATAACTAAGGATAAAATGAAAAATTCACTATCATTATAATCAGTATTAAAATAACTCTCACCAATTTATAAATCAAGCAGAAAAGTCAATAGGTTAGAATATACAACATTTACCCACTACACTCAACAAAGTTAATAGTTTGACTCCTGCTCCAAACAACTGGAGAAGAACATTCTTTGCAGCATCCACTGAACATTTATGAAAACTGAATCAGTTATGAGAATGAAGTCTCATAAAATTTTCAGAATTGTTATGTGTACTATATTCAGTGATAACAATGCAATTAAATTAGAAATGTATTACAAAATGATTACTAAACTACATTTGAAAATTTAAAGTACATCTGAAAAATTCCAAAGACTAAATAACTCATGGGTCGAATAAAAATCATAATGAAATTTGAAAATACAATTGAATGAGAATGAAAATACATAGCAAATTTGTGGAATGTAGGTAGGGCAGTATTTAAATATTTATATTAGAAAAGAATGACTGAAGATTAATAAGCTTACACTTTAACTTAATTATATAAAAAATAAAAATAGAATAAAGCCAAAGAGCATAAAAAGAAAGCAATAACAAAGATAAAAGGAGAAATGAATGAAGTTAATGAAATAGAAAACAAGGAGAGAATCAATGAAGTTGGGTTTTGCGGAAGTAACAAAATTGCTCAATGTCTGGTAAGATTCACCAAAAAAATTTATATTAGGACTTAAAAAGAGAGATACAACTTCAGAAGCAGAAGAACCTAAAAAGATAACAGGCTATTATATATAATTTATTTCAGTAAATTAAAAGATAGAATAAAATGTATAAGTTCCTTGGGGAAAAAAACTGTCTAAACAAAAAAAAAAAAGAAAAAAGATAAAATCTAAATAGTCTTATTGCCATAAAATAACTTGAATCAGTGGTTTAAAATCCTTTTACAAAGAGAGTGGTAGGGTTAGATGATTTTACCAGTAATTTTTTCAAATAGTTTCAAACATTAAAAAAAAAAGTTAGTCTTAGATATGAAAGGAAAATTATCCTTTATGGGTCATAAGCATTTATTCTGAAGAGAACTAAATAATGTATATATTTACGTTGATTTTCTATTCATATATTTTGAATAAACATCTGATTTTGGTGAAAAAAAGAACCGATAATTTCACATTTTTTTAGCAAATAGGAAAAGAGAGGACACTTCCCCAACTTATTTTATGAGGCTATTAGATCTTATTATCAAAACCAAACAATGATGGTTTTGATCATTGGTGAGGATCAGCTCACTCACTAATATGGATACAAAAATTCTAATGGAAATAATAAGCAAATGAAATCCAAAGAAACATTAATCATTGCTAATCTGGCTTCCTAGTTACAAAATTAGTTCAATATTAAAAAATCACCACATTAACAGATTAAAGAGGAAAGTGATACAATCCTCTCAATAGGGGAAAAATAAAAGCAATAATTAAAACTCCTAATACATTCACATTAAAAACAAACTTAATAAACTCAGAATAAAAAGGAACATCCTTGATTTGATAAGCGGTATCTACCAAAGAACTACAGAGGATGTTTATTTAAGTTATGAAAGTAAAAGCATTCTCTTTAAAATCAGAAAAAACCCAGCTAATGCTATTGGCATTTCTAGTCAATAGTTTACTGCTAGTCCTAACCAACGCAGTAAAAGAAGAAAAAATAAACTAACAGTATAAAACTTGGAAAGGAAGAAATAAAACTGCCATTATTGCAGATGATAGAATTATCCACATAGAAGATGAAGTGACAATTTCTTTTGAATTACAAGAGAGTTTACGGTGCTAGATGTAGGTCAGGTTAATTGTATATTTATAATCAACAATAAGTAGAACAGGTATGTATTTAAAAGATGCTATTTACAATGGCAACAAAAATAAGGTTCTAGGAATAAATCTAATAAGAGACATGCAGAACCTTTAGAGAGAAAACTATTACAATCTGTTGAAAGATATTACTAAGACCTAGACAAGATACCTCATCTTTTCATAGAAAGACTATCACAAAAATATCAATTCTCTTCCAATCTCCAGACTCAATGCAATTTCAATCAAAATTTCAGTTTATTTAACAGAACTGGACAAATGCATTTTTTTTGGACAAATGCATTTAAAAAATATAAACAGATGAACAAAGGGCCACGAACAGCCGAGATACTCCTGAAGAAGAACAAAGTAGGAGCACTTAGTCTAGCTGATGTCAAGAATTATTACAAACCTATTGTTAATCATAGCAGCATGTTTTTGGTAGAAGCATAGAGAATTAGGTCAGTGTAACAGAATAGAGAGACTAGAAGCTGACTCTTGCCTGTTTGGAAGCTTCTGTCTAACAGAACAGGCGTTGCAGCCAGGATGGGCAGGATGGGGAGTGGACTTTGGGATGGTGGGGGCAGTACTTTTTTACCAAATGTTATAAAATAATTTTAATATTTGACAAAAAGAATAGCATGCTTGCGTGATCTGACGGCCATCCTGAGTTCTTTCTTCTCATCTGTCTGATTTGGGGTAAGTGGGTCTGTTCTTTCATCCAGCTGTGATTGGTTATATTGACTTTGTGTTTAGCACAGAAAAGGGCTCAGCTCCTTCAATAAAGTTTTCCTCAATTTCAGTTCTGGGTTCAGTTCTTGTCTCTGTTTCAAGAGTGCACCTTATGCATACCATATTGCTGTAATACCTGCTTTGCTCTTTTACGATCTTAAAATCCTAGGCTGGATGACAATGGGCTGGGTTCAACCAGACCTTGGGCAAAAAGCTTAATCTCTGTTTTCTCACAGTAAAAGAGGGATAATAAGAAGAATTGTCTCTATCTCGGAATTCTTTTTTTTTTCTTAAAGATTTTATTTATTTCTTTGACAGAGAAAGAGAGATCACAAGTAGGCAGAGAGGCAGACAGAGAGAGAGAGAGGAGGAAGCAGGCTCCTTGCTGAGCAGGGAGCCCGATGCAGGGCTTGATCCCAGGACCCTGGGATCATGACTGGAGCTGAAGGCAGAGGCTTTAACCCACTGAGCCACCCAGGAACCCCTGTACCTTGCAATTCTTATGAGGATTGAGAGATATGTTCAGACAAAACATATGAAGCTCTTCTGATGCTATAATAATTTAGGCATTTATATGTTTTAAAATTATATTAAAAGTCATGTATTTTTTTCTCTTCCTAGACTGCACACTCTTTAATGTCAGAGACTGTCTTAATTATCTTCAGATACCCAGTGCCTAGCATGGTGCCTTGGTAGTAGACATCCAGTAAATATTGAGCCAAAGAAAGGCAAATGCTGTTAAGAAAACTGTACCATTGGAAATGATAATTTTCATGATCTTTTGTGGCTTTATTGATTCAATAATTATTCATTAAACTAATGAAACATTAACTATTAGTTACAATTAATAATAATTCACAGTGCTTTGAGATAGAAGAGGCATTCAGTCAAGCCTTGAAGCCTTCACTTCATGAAGGAAGTGATAATAACCACACTGGACTGAAACCCAAGAGAACCAGGACCACCTCCAGCCCCATCATTGCTTTCTATTCAGGGTCTAGCCTGTTGTTTGGCCCAGTAATGTTAGATGAAAGAATTAAGGAATGGGAACTAGTCAGAGAAAAGGGAAGATGGTGGTGGAATATGTCTTTCCAGGTAGGAGAGATAACATGCTCAGCATTTCAGGGGTTGAATCGGAGGGATAGTCAGATAGTTCAGCCCCGTCAGACAATCAAGTAAGTTGGGAAAGGAGAGAAATGAAGTTTTCAACAAGAAGGGCTACATTGTGGTTCTCACATGGCACACTACGGAATTTAGACTTTTTCTTGAGATTCGGTAATTAAAGGCATTTAAGCAGAGGAATGCTATAATCAGATCTGCATTTTAGGGAGATCACTGGTCACAGTGGGAAGAATCATTTATAAGGTGCAAAGTCGGAATCAGGGAGATGAGCTAGGAATTGCTCAGTCATGCTTTGCTCTGCCCATTTGGCTTGCAGTGTTTCACCTATTGCCTTTGTAGGCCCTAACTGTTTCCTATAGAGAAACATCATAGTACTTTAGAAATCTTTTCCCTTTTCTTCCTTTCCATCCCTACTTGATGACTCTATGTACTTTATGTGGGCATTCCATTATTTTATTTTATTTTCAGAGTTCATAGTCACTAAACTTTCCATAATTTACTCTAAAGTACTTTCCATCAATGTCCAACCCAGTGTCTTTTGTTCAGTGGATCACACACATTTTCCCAAATTTTGCTTCACTGAAGTTTAATGCCTTATTTTTTCCACTTCTATGACTATCCTTGGACTTAATGGGGAAAATGAAGCAGCACATTCAAAGACCCATTTGGCTGCCATGTAACCCTGTTGATTTATCATCAATAGGTAAACAGAAACTTAAAAAAAAAAATCCATGCTTGAGATATTTCTTTTTGAAACAGCTCTCAGACAAAAATTGTTCCACATGCTTTTGCAGATCTTCTTTGGAGCTATTTGTTTCATTTATCTAATTGGTGTACTTTTAGTCCCAGCATGCAAGTGGGGCAGCGGGGACTCCAAAGCACTATAGGACTCCCCCTCCTATCAGACGCGGTCCACTCACTTCCCCATCCACACACCTGCTGCTCTGTAAGCTAACATCCTCTAACTGCAACCTTATTTAAAAAATTCTCTGTGTGAAATGAGAGGGTGTAGAAATAGCAGGTGACTCCATTTCAGCAGTTTTGGTGGCCAGAGAAGAATTATTGCTTCCTTCACTTTGTGACTCTGGTAAGTGCCCAAGAGGTGTAGTCAAAAAATCAACACATTAGTAATCCAGCAGGACTAACTCCAGCTGTTTAACATGGCCCAGCTCAAATGTCACATCGTCAGTGATGCCTTCCCTGACCCCCTTCAGTTTCACTACGCCCTTTGTGCTCCCATAGCCCTTTGTTCAAACTACTACTAGGATAGCATTTATCATCCACTGTTTTTTTTTTTTAAATTTTTATTTATTTATTTGACAGAGAGAGACACGGTGAGAGAGGGAACCCAAGCTGGGAGAGTAGAAGAGGGAGAAGCAGACTCCCTGCTGAGCAGGGAGCCCGATGTGGGACTCGATCCCAGGACTCTGAGATCATGACCCGAGCCAAAGGCAGTCGCTTAACCAACTGAGCCACCCAGGTGCCCTCATCCACTGTTATTTTAACTTTTTAAAAAATTGCATATGAATATGGTAGAGGGGCAAGAGAATGGATTTTCAAGGAGGAAAAATCTGAGTGCCCATCCAACTATGCTACACTCAGTTTTGAGAATTTGGATCAGTAAATATCTCTTGGAACCTCAGTGTTCCTATCTGTAAAAGAGATAAAATTATAATGCATATAGCATAAAGCCTGGCCTCCAGCAGATATTTAACAAATATATTTTATTTTTTCTCCCTTCCTGCTTAGTTGTGGATCAGTCGATCTCTTCCAATAGACCATGAAGCCCCTTAGGGAGACACCTTGACATAGTAATCTTTCTAGCCCCCGTGCTTAGTACAGTACCCAATACAGGTGTTCAATACAAGTGTGTCGGCTGTTGGATAAAAGGAATGCCATGTTACTCCCTGGAAAACTTGGCCCAGCTTATTGGCTAGCTTCCCATAACAATGCATGTGTACTCTGTTTTGGTGTGCTTCATTATTTCATCTGAGCCCTTGATTTGTGGGTGATGAAGGGAAATAGGGAAGCTTAACGAAGTCCATATAGTCTTTGAACTTAAGGAAATGTAGACTCCTTGTTGGAATTACTACTCTTTGGAAAGCTGTGAGTTATAAATTAAGGACCAGGTTTACTTGGTGAAAAAAAGCTTGGGATAAAATGTTGGAGCCATTGGAGCTATTTGGGGAAGGTTTTGACTGCTGTTGAGGTGTTCCTCAGGAATGGTCCTGCAATACAAATATGGATTCATGATCAAGGCCTCTTGGCCTTCTTCTGTGGAAAAGCACATGCATTTGGCTGAAGAGAAAAAAGTAACTTGGCAGGTACCAGACTGCTTTAAAGTCCTTTCAATATCTGAATTAATTCCATGTCACCACACTTAACTTCAAGCCATGTTTCATGTGAACCATGCCCTGTTGCACTTACTGCATGTGTTGTGACCAAATAAGTTGATGGCAGTCCCCTTGTAATATAACAATCATAGAGAGAAGTGCTGATATCTTGTGAATACTTTGCATTTACTGAACATCTCTTCTTTTGACCATCTTCTCTACAGTGCTTTCTAGACTAATGCCCAGTTTGGATCTCTGTAAAAATCTGGCATTCTCATCTATCCAGTCAAGTCAGCACCCACCATGAGCCAGGCATTATTCTGGATAATGGGGATATGATGGTTTCTGGTCTCAGGGAGCTTACATTTTAGTGCACCTATAAACTCCCTTTACCCCTCTTTTGGTTTTTTGGTTTTTGTTTCCTCCCCTTTGGTTTATCTACCCATGAATTCTGTTCAGTGTATCTGGCACATTCCATTTTGCCTTTCAAGGTTTTTGACTTCTCCTTTTTCCTTGAGGGCTTACTTATTTTTTAGAGCTAGGATATAGTCAGAAACTTTTAGAGCTACAGAAGCTTTGACAATGATCCATGGAGATGTATTGATTTATCCAGTTACTTGGCAACACTTTGGTAGTTGAAGTCCAGCGCTGATTCCTGGTTCATTGTTTTTCATTTTTCATTACACTGTGTCCCTGATTTCTTATCTCATGTTTATCCTGATGCAGAATTCCTTTATCCAACAAACATTTCTGGATTCCAACTTCATGCCAGGCTCTGCTCTGCTGATACTGAGGAGACAAAGACATTAGAAAGGAGATTGCAGTCTTCCTTCTTTGCTTATTCCTCTTACTTTATCTTAAATTTCTTCATATTCTAACAAGATTTGTTAGTTTTTCATATAGCTCTGTCAAATTTCTCATTTTTTATTTGCTATTTTTAAGCTCTTTTACCTGTATTCTTATTTACACATAATTATGCCCTCTGTTGATTCACTTCTCTTTTAGATATGACATTCTACATGGTAAATAGGTTTATATAAATAAGCACCCCTCAATAAGATTTTTCTTAGATTGACTCTAAATTTTAAATTTCGGTCAGTCTCTTTTCATGTTTTCTAGCTAACACATGAAACTCCTTAGCAAGTTGTGTTAAAAATACAGGTACTAGGACTCCCCACCCCTGAAAATTAATTCAGAATATCTGGGGCTGGAGCCTAGACACTGGTGTGGTTCAAAATATGATTCTAACACACAGTCATTGTGGAGGACCACTGGTCAAGAGATAAGCATCATTTCCTTCCATAATTCCACTTTTCCATTTCCTTTGGAAATTTATTTTATATGCTAGCTCTTTTCCTACAGCTCAAAGTCATAATTGTATATCTTTTACCAGAAGTGAAATAATTTTCAAACTTTTACCAAATGCACTCTTTATGGGCATATCTATATTCCTCTATTGACCTATGTAAAGAAATCTTTTTCTTGCTTTGAACTATCTTGACTTTTCTTTTCTCCTCAAGGATTCTGTATGCATACACTGTTTAAATCCATTTTCCAACCGGAAGTTATGTTTTCTCCATACTTGTGATATTCACGTTTCATTTCATCTTTTCAGCTTCCACGTCGAGTGCTCCCCTAACCTTTTTTTTTTTTTTTCCCTGTCTCAAGTTCATTGTTACTGTGATCTTTCTATAGACTTGGAATTTAGGTTTCCTACAGTGGGCTGCTGTTTTTATTTTCATGGTTTTTTTTTTTAATGATTTTATTTATTTATCTGACAGACAGAGACCACAAGTAGGCAAGAGAGGCAGGCAGGTAGAGAGAGGAGGAAACAGGCTCTCCAAGGAGCAGAGAGCCCGACGTGGTGGTCGATCCCAGGACCCCGGGATCATGACCTGAGCCAAAAGCAGAGGCTTTAACCCACTGAGCTACCCAGGCGCCCCATGTTTTTTTCATTCATTTTCCAGAAATTCTCCTGCTCCCTTATCTTTTCTGCTACTAAAACTGATTCTTTTGAAGTTGGGATCCTAGGGTTTTGATATCTAAAAAGAAGTAGCTTTCCAGTTTTCTTCACTGTTCTCTAACTGCTGTTGCTTATTCCCAACACTTATATTCTCAGTCTGGGAACTCAAAATACACCTGCATCTATTCTCTCCCTTTACTCTCAACCCAAATGCTTTCTGTGGTCATCTTTCAGTCCTGTATCTAACTTCGTGACTCTTCATCCATTTGTTACACTTGTATGACTTCTCCAGCTATGCATATAACACCCTATCCCCACATTTAAAATTCCTGGAAAATATTTGACCCTCTCCTCCCCTCATCACAGATCTCCCCCACAATCATATTTTTCTCATGCAGACCCCATCTGTTACTTTCAGTGGGACTCATACACCATCCTCTCTGTTAGTTATGCCACGTAATTGCTTTTAGTCACCCTTTCATTCCTTAACAAATGATCTTGGGATCCCAGACTGCCTAAAGTCATCTCCCATAGTTTTTTTCTGTAGTGCAGATCCTTTTTCTCCTTGGTACAATCTCTCTCAACAAGTCTTATTTCTCTGTTGCTCTGCGAGTCACTACCAAGTCCAACTATAGGTGATTTGGATTACTGCAGACAGATGCCTGGGTACATTCTGTAGGGCTGGAATATCAGTACTGAAATTGACACCGTGCTTCATCTTGTCTACACTAGCTTATCCTTAATTTGGGCTTACTTGGATTTCCCTTGATCAACTTTTGGTTTCACAGGGTCTTTCTTCGGCCCTTGGTCTGTGTTACTCTATTGATGATTGCTTCCTACGTGAGGTTGATGGGCTGGTTGCCACTGACTCCCAGCTGCACAAACTAATTCATCCCTGGAGCTTGGCATCCCTGGGCACTTACACATTGTTTTTCCTGCTCACTTTACTCGGAGCTGCCAGTACACCAGTTGCCTCACATTCCTTCTGCTTTTCCTCACTAGCATATGGTATGGTCTGACCTGGTGAAGCTGAGTTTCAATTTCACTGAGAAAAGAGGCAGTCTGATGTAAGCTGAACATGGAAAGTGACAGAATAGAGATGTCCACTGTCATTTTTTCAACAGCTTTTTGTTGGGCACTTGATCTAAGCCAGGTACTTTACTAGTCTACACCGCAACTACAAATATGAGTCAGATTTTAACTTTGACCTCAGGGTGATTTGAAATAAATGGAAGAGATGGGCAGGTACACCCATGATAAAATATATCAGTAAATACATCTTAAAATTATTACAAAAGTTAGAATGATCTAGTGCTGAAGAGGACAGTCTTGGAAGTCAGACAGATCTGCCCTTCAAATTGCACCTCACCACCCATGAATAATCTGGCCTGATGCAAGTTCCTTAATGTCTCTACCCTCCTCCTCCTTGTCTGCAAATCAGTTCTAAGTGACACTTCTTATGAGATTGTCATGAAGATTAAATGTATTAATAGAGGTTACATGCCTAGTCCAATGCTTAGCCCTTAATAAGTGCTTGGCAAATATGAGTTTTAAAAATGCTATGTATGGGCTGCTGTGGGAACACAATGGGAGAGTCCAGGAAGATTTCTGGGAGCAAGTGATATGAGTTGAGTCTTGAGGGATAAGTAGGCAATAGCTATGTGAGGAGAAGAAAAGGAATTCTAATACAGAGGGAGAAGTACACGCCAAGGAATTGAGGTATGAAATAATATGAGGAATGCACGAGCCCCATGTAGTTCATTGTGTATGGCAGGAACAAATTAATCCATGACTGGAAGAAGGGAATAATGGTGACTGAGATAAAATATTTAAGCTCATTTCAACAGAAGAAATTCTGCAACAGAAACCATGTATCACTCTTCTACACTTCTACATACAATCTCAAACTGTCAAAGATGTTTAAGAAATGTGGGGTGGAAAGGTTGCCGAATGAATGAAAGAATGAAAAGAATGAGGTGGCAGAATGAAAGAAAGAGGTGGCAGAAATGATGGCATCCTGACACTCAATTAGAAACATATCATTAAAAAAAGCTCTTGGTATCTAGGTCAAAGAATCAGAAACTTGTAACGTGTACATTTCCTCCAGACCCATGACCCCCAAAGCTCATCTCCTTCTACCACTACATTAACTGTTAGCCAGTCCTTCTCCCTGCTTTTTGTTATCAGACACGTAAGTATGTAGCTTAAGATATTAATGAAAGAACAGAGCAGCTTGGTGCTATGACACCTGAGCCCAGCAGCTGTGTGTGAATGACCTGCAGACACAAAAGCAATACTCCTTGTCCAAGCAACCTAGACATGGCTGCTCTGTGTCCTGTAGACACCCAGGGTTGAATTTGTACAGTCGTTGCCAGAAAAGCACACCACACCCACATGTCAAAACAAACATGATATCCAGGGGAGGAAAATCAAGGTTTCAAGTTGTTTCTTTTCTTCTCTCTCCAAATCCCAAGAATCCAGTGAGTTTTAATAACACTTCTAAAATGTCAGGAGAAAAAAAAAATCTTACTTTTAAAAAAATTGGAGCAACGGAGGGGGTCTTTTGTAGAGTCTAGTTTCACTCCAGTTCCCTCTGGGATGGTAAGGGGTGCAGGTGTGCCTTGGTTTAAGAAAATGCAGTGGACAAAAAAAAAGCATCAAATAGAGACTTTAGGAGGTGATTATTCATATTGTAATACAGGTTTTTAATATTATCTGAATCATAAGTTTGCTTTAAAACAGCTGTCCCCCTTTTGTGAATCAGTTTAGATTGCTAATTGGTAGAGTTGAGAAGAGAGTGTTGAAAAATTTAGCGTTCAAGGATTAGATGATTATTTTTATTTATGGAAGATCTATCAAAAACAAAGACCAAGCATTTATGAAATGCTGGGAGTCATTGAGAAGAGAAATAGTATTTATTATGTGTAAGGCACTTTAGATATGTCATAGGGATAACATTTATTAAAGAGTAACACCAACTTTACTTCCTTCTTCCCTTTTCTCTGCCTCTCAGTCTATGCAACTCCTCTCTTCCTGTCCCCTGTAAGAAGAATCTGAATTTGTGGCCGGGCTCTTGTGATTTTAAATACTGAATCAGAAAAGCGAGTAGAGAAAGACAAGACTGGAGAGTTCAGGGAAAAAGAGGGGAAGAGACTGAGCCAGTAAGAGCTGGCATAGACTACAGTATGGAGAACAGGACAAAAGTATGCACCGGGGAGTGGACATCCCAGAGATGCTGTGGGCTATGAGAATAGTTATAAGAAGTTAGGCTTTAAGTTCTGAGCTGAATTTCCTTTGTGTTCCTTAAGAGGTGGAAAGAAAGATGAATATTCTTTTCAAAATGCTATGGAATTCCAGTGGTGCCCCTTTGAATGTGGAAATTGATTGGCCCGGTGCAGTAGAAGATTCTGATATTTGTTCGATCTCATTCAATCTTATAATAACTATACAAAGAGGGCGTTTCCTTTTCCTTAAATATACAAGAAGCTGAGTTACAAAGATTTTCAAGGGCCTGTTGGTAAATGGCGGAACGTTGATTTAAAAATAGACCTGTTTCTAAACATAAAAAAATGTAAGAGATAACAAGTGTTGGCAAGGTTGAAGAAAAGGGATCCCTTGTGCACCGTGAGTGGGAATGTAAATAGGTACAGACGTTATGGAAAATAGGAATGAAGGTTCTTAAAAAAGGAAAAGTAGAACTTCCATACTAATCCATATAATCTAGCAATCCCACTACTGGGTATCTATCCAAAGGAAATGAAAGGATCTTGAAGAGGTATCTGCATTCCCATTTTCACTGCAGCATTATTCACAAGAGTTAAGATACAGGAAAAACCTGGGTGTAGTGAATATTTTGACATATTTTTCCTTCTAACACTACCTTACATCTTCCTTCCCCCCCTTTTAAGTTCATATAATTTTTTGAGTACACTTGTTTTATCTATATTTTCTTTTAATAACCACTTTTTATATTTATAGTCAAATTTTGTCAACCATAATTCTCAATTCAGCCATATAAATATAGAGCTGTATTTTCCAGATTCTGGCAATTGGTTGCTTGACAGTCAAATCATTGTGTTGTCTTTCAGTGCTGTATCGTTATCTTTTTCATGTGTTGTCATAACATTTTTAGTGGAAGGGTGGTCAGAAGAAGAGGGAAATGTGATTGAGCTAAATGCACATATTTCATAAGAGAAAGCAAATAGATAATTGAATAAATATCAATATAATTTTATGGAAGAAGTGGCTGAAATATTTAAAAGTGTTTGCCTGGGGGATGGTAAAGGTAAGATAGATTACATACTTTTTAATGTGATTTCATTTGTAGAGTAGCTATGTGCATACATTTCCTAAATAAATAGTGATATAAATACCAAAGTCCTAGTCTAAACAATAAATATGGAATTATTGTGTGTGAATATGTACTATATCTGGGCCTCTGTTTTTCCCCATCCCAAAGAAGTACATGACTCTCCAACTTGGTAGTGAAGGAGTCTTGGAAAACACTAGGAAACATCTATCTGGCAATGTCCTCAAGAATCAGGACCTGTAGCCTGCCCCATTCCTACCCTGGACTGAATCCCAGGGGATGGCCATAGAAGTCCCAGATAGAATTGGGGATCCAAATATCAAGAAGTCCTATGTTCCACTTCTTGTCAGGCCCTTGGGAGGCAGCAAGCCCCCATACTTCCTTGTGGCACTGTGGGTTAGACAGACAAGCACCTATATTGGGTGCCAAAGCAGACTGACCTTAGGCAAATTCACAGAGCCTTCATGTGCCTTAGTGGGGTTTAGCGGCAGCAAATTCTTTCCATAGGACTGACATTGTCTAACATCTGAGACTCAGGCTGGGAGACTTGCAGGATGGAGATGCCATAGTCCATGTGATGTGAACCATAATACTAGGGGCCAGATGGGGAACAAGGACCTCTCAGTTGTGGCCAGCATGAAGAGGGGATGATGACTAAGGACTAGATAGAATCACTTTCATATCTGTAAATGCCCATGTGGAACAGAGCATATCCAAGGTCCAGGAGCCTTCTTTGGATGAGATACTGCTATGTAAAGTCCTGTGGGGCTTCAGTGCCTCACCTCACCACCCTTTCAGAGCAATTTTAGGAGAAATACTTAGGTGAATTGTCAGGATCCTTGGTTAGAAATAGAGGAACAAGGCTGGTTAATATAAGCAGAAAAGGAATTTATGGGAAGGATACCAGGGAGTTCTCAGAATCAGCGGGCTCAGAAAAGGGGCAGAACCATCTCCCGCCAAAACCACAACACAGGAAATGTCTGGTAAGATACAGATGACACCAGCACTGCATCACTGCTGTCAGAAATGGACACAGGACATCACTGCTGTCAACCTCCGCCACTCCCAGAATAGGACTTTGGATCTCATTGCTGCTACTGCTGCCAGAATAAATTCCCCAGCATCCCTCACTTCCTGTTCACTGCTGATTTGGTGTCCTGGGAGAGCCTATCCTATTGGCCAACATCAACCATGTGCCCACTCTCCAGCTGCTTGGGAGCAGATCTATCTTTGGCTTTGATGCTGAGGGAATGTGTCCTCCCATTTGTTGTGGCATCCCTCACCCCTGCCCCCACTCAAAGGAAGAGAGTCCACACTCACACAATCACAAATGACAGTATCCAGCACTCTTGACTGAGCATACCTGAAATAAACCTGACGTACATGGAACTGACTTGATTTCTGCCACCGGAAGTAGTTTGGGAGCATTACAATCTAAATTCAACCATAAGAAAAGATAAATTTACATCTTCACACCCTGGCTTTGGTCTGAGGAAACACAATTCCCATGCAAATGAATGCAAACCCCCTCTGGACTCCATTGTTAGCCCATTTCCTAATCAGGAAGCTGAAAGTCAAGGAAGTGAAGAGCCTTTTTCGTACTAGTAATTGGCAGAACCAAGATTGAACCCTTTCAAAACCTCTTCCAAAACATTACACTGTGATTTGTTCTCAAGAAATTAGGGCCAAATGGTTAGAGCTAAATTAGACTATTCTTGATCATTTGTTTTGAGCTCTTGTGCTTAGCATGGTGCCATTTTCCCCATTTGTAATGCCTAAAAGGGGAGTCAATGCATATGTCTGAAATGCTGTATGTCTCCTCCAAACATGATATGGAAATTTAATAAACCCTGCAGAACACATACTTTTTAGGCCACAGTCCTGTGCCACCAGAGAAACAGAATTAGGAACAAAGAATGAGATATTCTTCACCTACCCACCCCTTTTTTCAATTACTTGTCTAAGCTTCTTTCTTTATCTTGCATTCCCTGAGCAGGAAGGGATGACTAGAGGGGGAAAAAAAAAGGGCATTTTCTAGGTCATTCTTTCTGCTGCTCTTTACCTCGACTGTATATAGAGACACTGTGGATCCCCTCTCTTTGCAGAGTACCTAGAAGGCAGGAAATGTTTAAGACCAGAACTTTAATAGGTGTAAGAAAGAAACATATCTGTTTTCCATTAAGGAGATTAACTTCTCTGTTGGGGTTGTTGTTATAGCACTGGGTCAGGGGGCTGCTTGGGGCTGACTGGTGCCTTCTCTGACTGGGTGGGCACTGTCCCCTTCCAGCTGTCTTTCCAAGGCCAGCACTCTTCTTCCAAACCTGCCTTCCCTAGTTGGAGTCAGATTGAGCAGAGGTCCTGCTTAAACTAGTGACACAATAGGGTAATAAACATGAATCCTTGTTTTTAGGACAAGGGAGCCCTGTGCTCATGTATTTTACAATTGTTTAATGAAGCCATTCCCATGTTAAATTGCAGAATAGGTATGTTTTATGGTAGAAATAATATCCTATTTTGGTTTCCCACACAACACAACATATTTATCTCTTAATTCTATCAACCCACCCCTCTTATAGAGCCTCATACAGGGTCACCATGTAGTAAAATATTTGATGAGTAGACTAATGAAAACTCTCTAGAGACTTAGAAACAAATGTAAACCCCTATAGTCCAACAAACTAGATTTAGAATAGATCAAAAGGGTGCACTTAGGTATGTCGGTGAAATATAGTTGGCAACTTACCCTAACTCTTCATTTTTTTCCTGGGCAGCCTTCCTTCCTTCCTTCCTTTCTGTTCTTCTCTTCCACCTCCTCCTTCTCTTCCTTTTTCTCTATCTCTGTTTTTCCCTCTCTTCTTCCTTCACTTCCTCCCTTTCTCTCTTTTTCTTTCTTTGTCACTTTCATTATGGCAATTTAAAAACAAACATAGATGTAAAATTGTCCACTGAACCCCCTGCATACCCAGCTTTGATAACCATCCATTTTTCTGCTTCATCATTTATAACCCCCCTCTTTTCTTCATACTTTGTGGGAGAATTTTGTATCAAAACTCAAACTTGTATTTTTCCTTCAATTATTTTCCTATGTATCTCAAACAGAAGAGGACTGTAAAAAACATGCAACCTCAATAGAATTATCACCCCCTCTCCCAAATTAACAATTAGTCTGTAATACCATCTAATGGTTAATTTGTGTTTGGTTTTCTTCTCTTCTGGGCTTCCCATAAGATTTTTTTCTTAAATGTTAATATGTGGCTTAATACTAGTGCTTTCCTATTCTTCAGGGTAGCCTCCAGCACCCTTCCCACCAAACTCCACCTGAGTACTTAAAATTGCTAAATGGATAATTTACAGCTACATTAATTCACTCAAGGAGTGAGCACTTAAAATGTGTCCACCATTATAAAAGACTTTGGAGCTACCAAGGTGAATAAGATGGACAGTGTCCTTGGCCTGAAAGAGCTTACCCTTCCAGCTTGGATATCCCTCTAACACTTGACACTCAGCATGATAAAATCAACTTTATCACCTTGCCCTAGAAGTCCAGCTCTCCTAAAGTTTCTCAAGTCTGACAGTGACATCAAACATTTTCTATGCCTCTTGGGCTCCATGCTCTTGACTGTCTTCATCCTGTCAGTTCTGAGCCTGGCTATTTATCTTCTGAAATTATTTCAATACTTCCCC